>OMNV01012011.1:18497-36442 GCA_900303265.1 Brotula barbata | reverse complement strand
CTGACACACGCAACAGACCACCTCTCAGGGAGGACTACCTGAAGCTGCTTCACACACTATAGCACTATAAATCCATACATCTGGCTGTTACCAGGTGGAAACGTTGAATCTCACGGTACATAAAATGAAATGGAAAAACTGATTTTTTTTAGACTTGGTCTTTTTTATTTTTTTTATTAAATTCTTTTGTCTTAAATTGTGAACCTTCCGAAAGAGGAGCGAAGATAGATGGATAGACAGACAGACAGACAGACAGACAGATAGATAGACAGACAGACAGACAGACAGACAGATAGACAGATAGATAGACATACTATAATATGTATACTGAAGTATTGTTCCATTGTGGTATTTGTGTGTTTACTCGCAGTAATCCAAGGATTTGATGATTTTCTTTTGCTGTCAGCTACATTATTACTTGTGTATCTTTGTAGTCGTGTCTCTCGTGCTGTTGTTGGGATTAATGTTTAAGTTCCACCGAGACCACACAGGCTGCTGATGAATGCAAATAAATGACATTGACGTGACATTAAAGGTATCACATACACACATTTCAGCTTATCAGCAATCCTTTGATGTCTTTTTACATAAAACTTTGCTCTGTGAAATTCAGGGTAGACACTCATTTATTGTTACAGATAGGTGGAGGTCACGCGGCGGCATCTTTTTATGTACGGGTGCATCGCAGAGTGTAATCATAAACCAAATCTGAAGACATGTAGGGTCAGTTTATCACTAAAAGGAGTGTCAGTCTACTAAGACTGATCCCCGACTCTCCTCTGCTCGTCTTTCTGGGCTGTTAACCTCCTTAACTCTGCCTCTATCATCCATCATATCCATCATCTATCATTATGCATTTTTACTTTAAATTCCAGTGAAAAACCCAAAGCTTCCAATGACACCACATAGATCAGGATACATTTTGAGGAAATTGGTAGAAACAGAAAAATGAATGAAATGTATCTAGAATAAAGACAAATTTAAGGGGAAATGCCATAACTAAATTGGATTTAAGGATTTTTTTCTCTAGAAACGACGAGATGTTTTAATGCATATCATATGCAAGTCAAATAAGTCCACTAAATGTGTCCAAACTCGTTCTGTTTCCTTCAAAGTGCACTCAGTTACTGTACCACTGTTTAAGGGGTTCAAATGAAGATTTCATTGAGTTGTAATTTTGTTCACTTTATCCTATTTGTCTCTTATTTGACTCCACTAAAAAACAAAGTAGAATTTCAAATACACACTTCATGTTTCATTCTTCCATGAAACCCAATTCTGTTGATGTTCTGTTTCCTGTATGACAAAATAGTAGAAAACTATTTTTCGTAGCCAGCATCATATTTCAAGAATCCACTTTGTGACCCCTTAAACTCCATCAACCCCCAAACTTATTTGAAAGTTCCCAGCTTGAACCTGGAGCGTTTTAAGATCAGAGACTCGGTTTCAGGCACGGCTTGATAACAACAACGAATGTTTTTATTTCCAAAATACAGCGTGTTGATCGTGCCTTCTAAACAAACAGCGAGCGAGCTGAATTCGGAGGGCCTGCTGAGAGGAACATTTGGTGGAACGATGATTCATCCTTCTGCTGGGGTTTCTCCTTGTACGTCTGAGTTGGATCAACCATCTGTCCGCTTTGCCTGCCATGCCAAAGGCCCCTCATATTTTCTTTGCATGACACTGCAGGATCCGTTCCAAAATCTTAAAAAAACAAAACAAAAAAAAAACAAAAAAAACCCTCCTACAACTGTCATGAAGTGACACAGGCATCATTTGAAGAGCTCAAAGTGATTGTGAGAAGGAAATGCATAATGCAGAAGCATCCTATAAATGTCTCCTTAATCACAACAATCACTTTGCCAGACTGGATGACAGTACAGCTTAGACACGAATTTCATCATGGATCAGGCAACGCTGAAGCGGATTATTTGGATAAATGAGACTGCAGGTGTCACTATGAGCCCTGTCTGTTATGACATCAGCAGGGTGCATCTTCCACCGTGTGCCTCCAGCTTGATGCAATGCAGCATATCTTGCTGACTAACTCAGGTGAGGGTGCTGGATGTGGGCAGCTGTCAGCTGCTTCCCTATGTGCACTGTGGTCCTCCAAAGCTTGTCCTCACTTGTTAAGCCTTGGTTGCCTGGTAACTGCAAAATGATCGTGATTTTCGAGCCAAGATGATAGATTGTTAGTATTTCACCAGCAGGCTGAGTGGATAGTATGACTGTGCCTCCATCGTCATTCCGTACAGTCATGTTTTGGTCTTTTTGACTCCGTGCTCCGTATATTGGACCGTGTATGGGCTGCCTGTGTATGGGGTCCCTGAAAGGATTATGCTTATAGAATGTTTGTTTGTTGTTTTAAAATGCACTTGTTCAATAACATAATTTCTCATTATTTTTCTTGTTTTAAATAAAATAGTGATATAATAATTTGTTCTTATTGACTGCACTGTTCACACAGAGTTATTACTATTACAAGCATTAGTTCTCTGAAATGACAATGATGATGATGATGATGATGATGATGATGATGTCGTGAATGGTTATTGAATGGCGTAAAGAGCAAAAATATTGATAATGTTTTGGTGTGTGTAAGAAAAGAATCTTAATTGCGCTTCATTAAACATACAAAAGGCTGCCTGTCTTATAGCTCGCATGATGTCATACTGCCACCTTGTGACCAAATAGTAAAACTTCCTCTGTAATCTCCGGCCCACATCGTCGTCAGATCAGCTGTTGCATCTCGCAGGGTGCATTCTGGGAACTTCGGTATGAAACGATAGTACACATATCTAGAAAGAAAGGGAGTTAAAAAAAAAATCTTATCTTAAAATTATACGGGCTACTGTAATGGCTTTAGGACTCTTTTTAATTAATTTTTTTTTTTCAGAAATTATCTTTTCAATTATATTTTTAAGCATTTTATAAACTGTACTTTCTTCATCATAACCTCTAGAGATTATTTGATATTTTATATGCCGTGGTAAAAGCCAACTACATTTGTCAAAAATCCTGAAAATAAATGCACAAAAAAAGTGCACAATTAACACAATTAACATTTCATCCACTCCTGTTTCAGGAGTTCAAGGTGCAGATGGGATGCAATGCGATGTCATTTTCCTAAATTGTCTGTTCTTCATCTCAACTGTCGATAAGTTTAATCTAATGTGTATATGTATGCAACGTATAATAATATAATGTGAAAAGTCACGTAAAATGTATGCAGAGTCCTTTAAATGACCCTGGACTGTTTGTTTGCATTCTTGTGGATTCAATTACCAATTAATTTACCACTGTTTAGAGGGTTAAATTAAGAAAGGAAAAAAATTAATTAAATTATATATTGTTTAATATGTATTAATAAAGTATCTATCTATCTATCTATCTATCTATCTATCTATCTATCTATCTATCTATCTATCTATCTATCTATCCATCTACCTATCTATCTATCTATCTATCTATCTATCTATCTATCTATCGTACGCACACAAATGAAGCCTCTTAAATATATGACACACAAACCCACGTCGTCTGTCCATGCCAGCCTTCATGTGCTTATCCGGGTCCTTTCATATTGACCAATAGTTGTAAAGGTGAAGCCATCTGTCTCTGTAGTTATTGGTTGTTGTGGACAAAGACGATCTCCTCACATAAACAATATTTTAATAACAATGAGTATTTGCTACTGCGG
Organism: Brotula barbata; assembly: GCA_900303265.1. Classification (NCBI taxonomy): domain Eukaryota; kingdom Metazoa; phylum Chordata; class Actinopteri; order Ophidiiformes; family Ophidiidae; genus Brotula; species Brotula barbata. The sequence goes on along the minus strand of OMNV01012011.1, from coordinate 32,742 downwards.
TCAACAACAAATACGTACAAACAGAAATAATCTAGGACATTCCTGTCTTTATCTGTGTCTGCACGTGTTTTGGCTGAGTTTTAGAACCATGGAGTCAAACATGTGCAGTAAAGGCGCAGCCCCAGCACCACAGCTCCGCTCACGGGACACTGTGACCACCCTCCGCCCTCGGCGGAAACACGCTGCAGAAACGTGACTACGCTGTGACACTGTCAGCACTCTGGACCAATAGGAAGCCGCGGAGCTTTGTGCGTCAGCCAAGTGGGCAGGGCCATCGCTTGTAGGTGCGGCGAGGAGGTTGTGCGGAGATACATGATCACTGGGAAATATAGCAGATAAAACCAAAACACTCGCTCCTCGGCGGATACACAAGTCCAACGGGACCGTGAACGGATTTCTAACAGCTAAGTGCTTCACCTTGCTCCACTGGACAGCGAGTATTGACATATTTTGGCTTTAAGTGTCTTTACATAACCAGCTTTCGCAGCGTCCGCGAAGGAGAGCAGCTTGGCGTTTTTGCCACGGTGGTCGGTGGTCGTGAGCAGCAGCCACCGCTTCAGTTTAATAACGCTCAATGATTCTGACATTGATCTTGACGTAAATTATACGCATAGAGCTAATGTGTATTAGCACATGTTCACTTAAACGCGCAATTTTAAGCACTCAGAAAAACAAGTTATACAACAAGTCAGGCTAGCGCGTCGGGTCCTACTGCCCGCCGGTTTACTTAACACGCTAACGGAGAGCGCGCGCTGTCTCGTGCCCAAATGCTTCAGCTGCCATCTGTGCATAAATTATTCGACATTATGGAAAAGGTGCTTTTAGAGCAAGGCTAGGCGACGACGGAGTGCAGAAACAAAGGAGAAAAACACAGGTTAGCGTATTTTATTTATCGTTTTAATTGCCCGGTGGCTTTGAATCACTGTGAGTGGACCGGAATAAGAGCGGAGAGGACACGAAAAGACAGCGGTAATAGTACAAAAAGGAAATAAAAGGACTCGTCCAGTTGAGTAATGGTCGTTAATACGATCCACTGGTTCAGGAAGGGCTTGCGGCTCCACGACAACCCGTCCCTGAAGGAATCTCTGCAAGGAGCGGATACCGTCCGCTGTGTCTACATCCTCGACCCCTGGTTTGCCGGATCCTCCAACGTCGGGATCAACAGGTGGAGGTGAGTGAGACAGACACCGTAAACAGGAGAAGGTACACACATCAGGCTTTGAATGGGACCATCCATGATTAATGAATACAACAACCCTGCAAGATACAAAAAGATGGACACAAAGAGTGATTAATGACATAAAATAAAAAAAGTCCGTAAACAATCCCCAATCCCTAACTATTCTTCTCCAATGGAAAACTTAAAACTAAGTTTCCATGTTGTTTTCTTTCGCGCTTTGTACAGGATTTTTCTTTAAATTGTGTCTGACCTGACATTCCTGGAGAAAAGATGCTTGTAATGTGACAGCAGTGTCGGTCTTTAGTGACATCTGGTGTAAAGATATGCAAAGAAAGCAACTGTCACGCTGAAATAAGACGTGAGGATGCATCTCACACTTTCTTGTCGTTGCATATGTAGATCATTTTCTTCAATCTTTTATCTCTTTCCACACCGCAAACACCAAATCAACTTCAAAAATCAACTGTGCACCCTCCAGATGTTAACCCATTTGGGAGTGTCATCAAGTGAAGTCTTAATCAGGCGACGATCCAACTTTGATTGTCGCATTGAAACGGTTTTAATCGTTCATATTGTATCGCACAGAAATATCGGCAGTATTATTGATAATTTATCTCATGACACAAAGCAAATATTCATCATGTATTCCTGCTATAGGAGTTTGCTTTCATCTCTTACATCCGCTGATGTCCCATTAGATTAAACTACGATCTACTCACAGTCACAATAACAATTAAAGCGGCCGCATAACAGTCAGACATGCTGTTGGATAAGCATTAACACCTGCCTTTGCTTGCATGTGCGAATCTTTTTACAGCACAGATTACATAAGGATTTTATCCAGAAAAGTCCAATTTTAAGCTCCTCCATCCATATTTCATTAGAGTTTAGATCACATACGTTCTGTCACACACCAAACGCCCATATTCACTCCTTCCATGTGAGTTTGAGACCGGCGCAGCCAACAGGGGCGGCCGACATACTCAGCAACTCATACATTCCTGTTAAGTGAAATCGGGAACCATATTGGTCTCAAGTGAATCAAAGAGAGAATAATGTCCTCACGGGCTGAACTCATCCTCTTTTTTCCAAGGAAGTCCGTCTCGGTCTGCGTCATTGGAAATGAGGGCTGAAACTGTGTGATGATACTGAATATCTCATCATTTACAATTAGAATTCACATAGGAATCAGAAAAGGGTTGGAAATAATCTGTTTTTTTTATGGGCCCTTACTGACTTTGCTGATATGGAAAAAAAATAACATCCTAAGTGATTAGAGTAGGTACTCATTACAGGAGAGCTATTCAGAAGTGGAGGATGAGAAACACCACGTGATGTTTTCACATTCAATAAAGTCGATTTTCACAGACCGTTACATATCCGCTTGTGTCATCAGCTGTCATCACGTCATAGATCGGTGTCTTTGGTATACAGTGTCAGAATTTGACTCGTATTCCTACATTTGAGCGCGAAGTTTCCTAGCCATTATCTGAATTCCAGGTCAGTGAGCAACTGTGCACGCGAGAAGAGCAGAACACGTGAACGTTCATACATTAGACTTGTGTGACAAAGATAAGACCGAGGACCGTTTGTCTGACGTGTAACTCTGTGGCTTTCTCCCGGGCTGCCAACTGTCACCTCAACGTAAGCACTTTAAAAAAAAATACAGTGATCAGTGTGACAGAAAAAGTCTCTAAACAAAGGGCTGACATGTCTACAGAGATTGTAGCTGCTGGTTGACGAGGTCCCAAGCATTTTTACGCATTACTGTAATCTGTCTGTCCGTCTCAGCCCAAAACGACACACGTGTGGGCTTCATTCCTCCCCGTAGTCTCATCCCGTTTGTCACCTTTATCCATGCAAGATGTTCCTCTGCGTGTTATTGCATTAAGTCTAACACCAAAGACATGCTTATTCATACAGACGACAGGATTGCTTCCAAACCAACATGGCGTTGTATAATCCATTAGCATTCAGGGAATCTGTAGTGTACAGAAACACGTTGTTGCGCTCCTCCTCCTCTCATTTGCTGGAGTATCTCTGCACACAGTCATGCCAGTCTCTGTTCTGATTGGCCAGCTGAGACATAATGATGACAGAATGATAAGGATAGGACCAATGTAGAACATAGCTAAGTTAGTCATATTTACCTCAAGTTTTGTCTTTTTGACAAACTCGCTGCTGCGTTGTCAACATTATCAATGCACAACCATAAAACATGTAAACACGTTATATCTCCTTTGACATCGGCAGAAAAAAATCAAGACTATCACAAATCAAAAGCTGAAAAGAAATGAAAGAGCAACAGAAAAATAGTAATAAATGATAATGAAATGTGGAGGGAGTGACGGTGATGAACCATAAATAGAGGCGATGGGTTCATTTAACGTGCCAAGTGACACGTCTTCCGCCGGGTTTTTGTTGTTTCCACTCCTGCTGCGTTCTGTTTTGTGTCGCTCTCCCATGCTGTCAGGGAAAGAGCGGGCGGTAGGAAAAGGCGTAGCTGTTACAGAGCATCCATGTTGTTCCTCCACGGTTATGTAACAGCAGCCTGTGGTGATGCAGAGCTCACACACAGCTTGCTCACTCCCTCCTCATTCATTGACGGTTTTTCACGTTTTGATGTGTTGTGATGGTTCATACACGTCTGTGCTACAAATATTAATTTAAATTTTGAGCCCTGTCTGTCATGTGGTTGGGTATTTTGCAGAATCCTTTGGCAGAGATCTGTCAAATTTGTTTGATTAGGATTTATGATATACAGCCACATAGTATAGTTTACGATAAATAAAAGCCAAAAAGCTTCACTTGAAATAAAATAATTGTGAATATACAGTATAACAGGGTTATTTTGAAGAGCTGTGCAGGTTTACAGCCAGGTTTTATAGATCCACACACACACACACACACTCAGAGCAGCGAGCAGAAGGCCGTGCTGCCGTTGGGATGGAAACGTTTGAGCCTCAGTGAACCAGGCTGATGAAGTAACAGCTTCCCCAGCCACCACCTTTACGCACGGTGCTAGTAGGTTAGTGTGTGAGCAGAAAAACCTTCCATCCTCCTCATTGTTTGACCCACATCCTGATGCCTCAGCGACATCGATGCTTCAGTCTGATGCTGTTTTAAAAATCACAGGTTAATTCTTCAGAGTTCTTGAGGCTGAGGTGACTCCGTGGGATGGAGGAGTCCAGCTGCAGTCGTTATTTGTTGCATCCTCTGCGTTTGTCTTACGTCTCCGTCAGCCACGAACGCCTGTGTTTGCATGACCGATTTGTTGTCTCGTCCTTTGCTGAAACGCACTGGATTCATAGCTAAATCGAGAAGTGCTTTCGTACAGAAAAAAAATGGAGAGAATGCAGAGAGAGTTTTGTGTCTTGAGTTATCTGATGGATGAATCCTCTAGGGTTGTTTATGTTTGCAGCAGCTCCGTGCTGTTTATTCTCACCACTTTGTAATGTGTTTACATGCATGTTACAAGTTTTAGCTCAATCAATGAAACCAGTAACTGTGATTTTTCTATTTGCATATCATGTAAATGCCGTAATTAGATGGCATAAATTGATGTATGTTTACTCCCGGTGGAGTAAACATACACACATTTAACATGGCAGCCCACTGCAATACATATGAAAGACTTATCACGATGAGGATGCAAATGCAAAAGATGGTTCAGCCCTCCATCCGAGCAGCGTTTGCTCCTCGTACAGCAGCGTGATGTCGTTTTTGGGGCCCAGTCATTTGTCATTTGTTCACATTCATCTCGCCGCCGTACAGTCAGACTCTTTCTGTTGAGCTGTTTGTGGCCGTAGATGAAAGCCTTCGCTGTGATTGAAGCTGTGTAACAGTCGATCAAGCCGAGTGATTCAGGAAGTTTCCACCTACGAATTTTGGTACCTATGGCAACAGCACGGGAAGCACCACATTACTGCTGCTGCCTGCCTGCCTGCCTGCTTGCCTGCCGGCCTCCACCGACTGTGTGTTCTCAGCACACTGACCCAGATTATGAAAGAACATCTTATCTCCGGGCAGACAAAGACACGAAAACACCACCGAACAAAAGAACGAATTCTCCAACTTGTCATCTAATAGCTTGTTTCTTCCCAATGTGAACATTTTGTTCTGCACGGACGTCACACACACACACTGACGCTGTGTCTGCAGCTCACCGCACGCCAGCTCCTCGGCGACCTGCATACCTCGCGCCATACAGCACAGGATTTATCATTCACACATCCTCCGTCCAGATGACTCAGCTTCAAGCGATGTCAGTCATTGTCATTTTTTACACTCTAATTGATCTGACAAGCACTTGTGTTTGTGTGTATCTGCAATTGCACATATTTATTATTATTATATATTTTGATTTACCATTTCCAACTTTCCAACTCACTCTATTATTACTGCACAGCTATTTAGATTTGACGCAAACTGACGTGACTTCCAACTGGACTCAACAAGACAACAAGACTTTGACTTGACCAACAGTCCACTTTTTCCCCACACGATGTAACAAGCGAGTAATTCATCACTTCAACAGCATCGGCCGTTCCTAATGTATACCAAATTATAAATGCTGCGTTGCTTACAGCCCTGGTCTCTGTCGTCCTTCAGGTTTTTATTGCAGAGCCTTGAGGATTTGGACTCGAGCCTCCGTAAGATCAATTCCCGTCTGTTTGTGATCCGAGGCCAACCCACTGATGTCTTTCCAAGACTCTTCAAGGTGACACATTCATCATACATTACACTTAATTGATCTATTCACGTTTTGGTGCAGTGGTTTTATAGTCGTAGTCCATAAATCATAACGAACCTTTAAGTTTTTAATTGTAGGCACACAGTGATCAGGATCAAACTTAAGGGGAAATGTTGACTGATTTTGCTTTTGTCGTCAGGAATGGAAGATTACTCGTCTGTCTTATGAGTACGACTCTGAGCCCTTCGGGAAGGAGCGAGATGCAGCGATCAAGAAGCTGGCGTCTGAGTCTGGAGTGGAGGTGACGGTCCGCATCTCCCACACGCTCTATGACCTCGACAAGTGAGTTCATTCTCCTCTTCTGTACAGACGTGCTTTATGTCGCTGAAATTAGCCGCTTTAGTTATTTAGTTATTCATCATTTATATATATAACTTACAAATAGTGAGCTAGATCCACCTTAAATGTTCTTTGGCTCACAACCATTCTCTTCAAGAAAATTTCAATAGAATCTTTCACACACGCAACGGAGCTAGAAAGCTAGAAATGTAAGCTAAATGTAAGCTAAATGTAAGTTGTTGCTTTAATTCTGTAAAGGTTCAAATGTTGGTTTGCTTTGAATGCTTGGGGCGATGTGGCTCACTTAGCGATCAAAGGTTTGCCGGTTCAATCCCTCGCTCCTCCACGTCGAAGGTCCCTGAGCAAGACCCTAACCCCAAATTGCTCCCGACAAGCATGGTCGCCTCGGCTGTCGGTGTGTGAATGTGTGTATGTGTGTATGAAGGGATGAATGTGAGGCAAACATTGTAAAGTACTTTGGAAAAAACAGTGCTTTAGAATTTCAGTCCTTTTACCATCACAACTAGATAAAGGACATCAGTAAATCCTAAATTGTCTGTTTTTCATTGTGCAGGATCATAGAGTTAAATGGGGGTCAATCCCCTCTCACCTACAAGAGGTTCCAGAACCTCATTAGCCGCATGGACGCAGTGGAGGTGCCTGCAGAGTCCATCACGGCCGCGGTCATGGGGAAATGCTCCACGCCCCTCTCAGATGATCATGATGACAAATTTGGGGTCCCTACACTGGAGGAGTTGGGTGAGTGAGGCCAGAGAGTTTGGGGGGGGGTTCAGGTCTCTGTAGAACAAAAGACTCATGTCCTGTTTTTGTTCCAAAAAAAAAAATTTGGACCAAATATGTTTTTGTGATGAGTGGGGTTTTTTTTTATTTTCTGCAGGGTTTGATACTGAAGGTCTGACCTCAGCCGTGTGGCCCGGGGGAGAGACCGAAGCTCTTACTCGACTGGAGAGGCACTTGGAGAGGAAGGTCGGTGGAAATAATCTTCAGGATATTAAGCAAATCAAAGTTTTTTTCAGATGCTCAAATTGATTCTCGGTTTCGTTGTGTATTCTGTCTGTAAATCAGTCTCTGCCCTGACAGATCCCCTCTCAGATGTTATGATTTACACCAAACTCTCACATCTCACACACTGATATTTTCCTGTGTTGCCTTCAGGCGTGGGTGGCCAACTTTGAGCGGCCCAGGATGAACGCCAACTCGCTGCTGGCGAGCCCCACAGGTCTCAGCCCGTACCTGCGCTTCGGCTGCCTCTCATGTCGCCTCTTCTACTTCAAACTCACTGACCTCTACAGAAAGGTACGTCTGAATCTGCTCCCCTCTCTTTTATGTACAATATCAGTTTTCAATCCACGTTCAAGTTTCACTTTTCACAAACAAAATCAGTGTTTGTCTGATATTAAAACAATCTTCTGATTCCGTAGTTGGTTGAAAATGAGTTAACCCCGACTCGTTCTCCAACCCCTGCAGGTCAAGAAGAACAGCTCCCCTCCGCTCTCCCTCTACGGTCAGCTGCTGTGGCGCGAATTCTTCTACACTGCGGCCACCAACAACCCGTGCTTCGACAAGATGGACAGCAACCCCATCTGCGTTCAGATCCCGTGGGACCGCAACCCCGAGGCACTGGCAAAGTGGGCGGAGGGAAACACGGGCTTCCCTTGGATCGACGCCATCATGACCCAGCTGCGGCAGGAAGGGTGGATCCACCACCTGGCCAGACACGCCGTGGCCTGTTTCCTGACCAGAGGAGACCTGTGGATCAGCTGGGAGGAGGGCATGAAGGTAGAGCAGAGGATGGGATGATGATAGCCATAAAAGAGTGTTTGTTTTCAGTGCAGCGTTTGGTAGTTTGGCCTCGCATTCATTATTAACTGCACCATCAATATGATGAGATAGAAAACAGGACAAGAACTAAGTCAGAGTATGATGGACCTGAATGTAGGATCCTTTTGAAAACAATCAGTAGATAAATGGATCCTCCAAAGATGTCCGATGTTGCTCACTGATGTCTCTCTGGTGTGTGAAGGTGTTCGAGGAGCTGCTGCTGGATGCGGACTGGAGTGTGAACGCGGGCAGCTGGATGTGGCTCTCCTGCAGCTCCTTCTTCCAGCAGTTCTTCCACTGCTACTGCCCGGTGGGCTTCGGCCGGCGCACAGACCCCAACGGAGACTACATCCGGTGCGTTGCGTGTTGTTTGCTGTGTTTCGGTTGAAATTAATTAATTAATTCATTCAAATTCTCCATGAAGTCCACAAACACGGAAACTGTTTGTGGGTTTGGAAATGACGTCATCAACGGTGATCACGCAGACTAACCTTCTCTCTCTTCACGCAGGCGCTACCTGCCCATCCTGAGGGGATTCCCCGCTAAATTTATTTATGATCCCTGGAACGCCCCTGAGGCGGTGCAGAAGGCGGCCAAATGTATCATCGGGGTGCATTACCCCAAACCCATGGTGCACCACGCCGAGGCCAGCTGTCTCAACATCGAGAGGATGAAGCAGATCTACCAGCAGCTGTCCTGTTACAGAGGCCTGGGTGAGGAACTTATTAAGACTCTGCTCTCATTATTTTTGTTCTTCAAAATTTTGTCTCTCTTCATCTTTCAACTTTTTTCTCTAAATTTTATGACATTATTCTTGAAACTTTTTTCTGGACGTTACTTATTTAATCTACATATTTATTCCAACTGTGGAAAATAATACTCCGTCATCGTGATGGTAAATGTTTATGGATACACTAAATTTCCTACCAGACAGCCATTAGTATTTATGATCATCTTAATTTGTACACAATGTGAGAAAACCAATCGTCGAGATGGACTAAATTATGATAAAATCCCTTTTTTTTTAAAAGTGAGTTAGAGAAACTGATCTCAGACGATGATTACTCTTGAAGCTGGACCCTAAAAGTGACCGATAGAATCCAAACACAGATGGAAAAGTGGTTCATGTTTGTGTTCTCCCGTCTGCGTCTGCAGGTCTCTTGGCTACGGTTCCGTCCAACTCCAACGGCAACGGTGAGGCCTCCCAAGGCATGATGGGATTCCCTGGGGAGGGCACACACGACGCTGCGGCTTCATCTGGTAATGTGGCATCCTAACTGTCATTCTTGTTAAACAGATCATTCCAGACATAAAAAGAATTCTAATGAGTGCTCTTTTTCACAGGCTGTCAGATGCAGCTCCACTCCCAGGGTGAGTGGCAAAGCAGCGTCATGTTGTACCCGCAGGGGGATCCACAAACCGGCATCAGCACGCAGCAGCAGGGTGAGAACCCTCTCATCGTTTTATTCTTCTTTTTCATACTTGCTCGCTGTGCTACGTTCCTCTGCTAACTCCTCTGTTTTTCCCTGATTCTTTTTTTTTGTACAGGTTATACAAGCAGCAGCAGCACCGGTATGATGTGCTACACTCAAGCCACTCCACATGTTCCAGGCCAGACGGCACAGAAAGGTGAGCGTTGGTGGAGATCCGGGATCAGCCTGCTGTTCGACCGCTTCTCTTGTTCTCTAGTTAGACACGCACGACGTGACATCTGCTCGTCACTGAATCTTAAACCCTGTGGTTGTATTTTCAGGCCTCGGACATCACTCCATCGCTCAGACCAGTGGGAAACGTCCCAGCGAGAACTCTGGGAACAGCACGGGCTCCAAAGTCCTGAGACAGAGCAGCCACTAGAAGAAGGTTAGCATCACTCAATCTATTCGGTTATCAAACAGAAAACTGAAAACACTCTGATGGACGCATGTATCGTGCAATGTGGTAGATATAAAAATATTCAAGTGAATGTGACTATACAAAATTTGTCTACTTGACTAATAATCATTAGGACAAATGTTTTTTTTTTCTTCTCTTAATTATTGATGGTTAAATAGCGTCATGGAAACTTAATGGAAAAGATAACCGTGTGTCATTCCAAAAATGAGGATGCTTCGAGGTTTGTCTGAGTGTCTGCGTGTCCTTCCGTCCTGCAGGAGCGTCTCCAGCCTCACTCAGACCAGGCACAGCCAGCACAACATGGACGCTGGGACTTTGTCTTCTCACAGCACTGTAAAAAGCTGCGTGGACGAGTGATGGACATTCATGAAGCACATTCACACGTTTCTCAAGTTGGACTGTAAATTTCCCACGTGGACTGAACAACCCAGCCCGGCGCCCAAATCTGGCAAACGGCCGGCACTGGAAAGGCTGTTAACGTTCTTATTTTTTGCCAGGACAAAAATCCTTGTGTATATAAAGAATTTGCTAATATCAGCTCACATACAACTTGTACATATTTGATATAGTATGTGTGTTTTTTTTTCTCTTTGTGTAGCCATAGACCCATTGATATATTTTTGATATAAGAAATCGTTCTGGATGGAGCTTACTTTGTGGAAATTTTCAATGAAATTGAAAACATTTCTAGACCGTCCATTCCCAAGATGTCGCGATACCTCCGGCCTGCTAACACAGCTGCCCCGCCTCCCCTCCCCCGGTCTCCCGTTTTCGCTCGTTTGATCCGTCCGTCGTACCGACTGTACGAAGCGTTCTGCTCGATTGCTTTCTCTCAATGCTGATTCGTTGACTTTGACTCATTCCGTGGAGGCGACATCGGCGTGACGTTTCTGTCCAGTTGTGTCCTTGTTGAGAAGACGCGATGGAAATGCAGATTCTTCGTATTACGTGTCCCCCTGTGTAATCACCAATAAATGTACCACTGCAGTGTACGGCTTTACTTGCGTCTTGTTCTCATGTGTGTTTGTTTAATTAAAACCGAGTTCAAAATGAAAAGTGGCTTCGGACTATTCTTTAGAGCCGCAGCAGTCTTCATATAATGTAGGATAGATATCATGATCATTACACGAGGAATGAGGAGAAAAACATGAACGTATGCACATGTCATTCATTTATTATGTGCTTACATTTGATCCTTCAGGAGGATTTTCACAATAAAAAAAACAGATTTGCGACAAAACTATTCAAATAACAATCAGAGGAATCTCTTTCATTCACGCGTCAATTGGTTGAAAGTTTAGACGACACACGTACGTATTTGTTTAAAAACAACAACAATTACCCTCTGTGTCATACTGTCGTGAAAACTGCCTTGCATTAGCCCCAAATAGACACCAGATGGCGTTGTTTCTTCCTTGCCAATCTAGAGGTTCAAAGACACTTTATATGAGAGCAGATTCGAAACTTCCACCTTTCCTTTGTCCACCCAGAGGCCCAGAAGTCACTAAAATAAAGCTTTGGCGAGTTCTTTCAGAATAAAATCCCACACAAGAGTAGTATCAAAATAAGAGGAGAAGTCGTAGGAGGGATGCTTTGCAATAACAGTCAGATTTCTGGAAGACAGTGAAGCGTGTGACAGCATCAGTCCGACTCCTCCGGTGTTACTACACTGTGTGAGTACTTTACGTTTTACTTTTGCTTACTTTACATCTCATATACATACATAGTAACACATTTACATGAACTCGGTACTGAGTACACATTGTTCTCTGGGACACTGAACAACAATGGAGCAGAAGACGTTATACGTCAATGTACGATTGCATAATGTGGTTCACTTACTCGCATCTATTTACAGCCTTAAATGAAGTGTAATCAAAGTTTGAACTTTTATGAAAACATTCTTACTGTCATTGGGGTTTTACTCTGGTTTTTGCGTCAAGCTGAAAAATTCCAAAGCTGCGGTTTAGACAATTATAAGGCTTCTTAAAGCGTCGGAGGAACATCGGGTCACCGAGGTCGCCACTGAGAGCAAAGATCAGTCAAAGACAACAGAGTCGTTTCTGTGAGTTTTACTTCCAACCAGAGCACAAAACCAGAAACAACGCCATCTAGAGTCCCTTTTCCAGCCGTGTTCCATTCAAACCGACAGCACGGCCCTTTATAAAAACAGGGACTCCCTCCACCTACAGCCTGCTGTAGGTCAGCTCAAAGTCCTTCGTGGTTCCCAAAATAACGTCCAGGCTCCCGCGCTGTATGTCGTAGCCAAAGGAGGCCAGCTTGTGGATGCGGTAGAGCACGAGGTGAGTGGTTAACTCGAACACGTTGGGAGACTCCTTGACCTGCTCCACGCTCAGACCCACATCCATCAGGCCCTGGAACCGTCCGACCAGGGTGGACAAGGAGTAGAACAAAACCGCCGGGCACTGGATGATGGTCCGCTTCAGCTCGTCCTTGGTGCACATGAGGGCGTCCTCCACGTAGGCCATGGCCTGCCGCATGTACTCCGGCTGCAGCTCGGAGATGGAGGCCCTGAGGGTGGAGACCAGGCTGAGGAGCTCCTCCGTGGTGAACCCCTGCTCCCTCAGGAAGGCCAGGCTGTCCCTCCAGGCCTCGGGGGGCCGCAGCAGGATGTACGGGTTCTGGGCGAGGAGCTTCTGCAGCCAGATGCGCAGGTTGCCCTCGTCTCCGCCCAGGTCCAGGTAGGTCTCCCTCAGCGTGTGGATGACCTCCTGGTTCCTCTCCACGGGCCGGCTGAAGCTCTGCGGGGCGCTGGCCATCAGCTCGCCGATGATGCGTTTGTTGAGCCGCAGCGTCTGGAGGTACCGGATGTTGGCTCGCTGGTTGTCGTGGTTGGTGAGCGTGAAGAAGGATGCTGGGAACTTCTCGATGATGTTCATCATCTCATACCTGTTGGGGCACACGGACTCCCACAGGTCCCTCTGGGCGGCGACGTCCTGGGGCCGGCACAGGATGGCCTCGGGGTGGGCCTCAAAGATTCGGGAGATGGCTGCGGCGTCTGCACCCATGTCCCTCAGAAGGTCGGCGGTTTCCGACACGTAGGTGGGACTCTCAGACAGGACCCAACCTTTGAACCTGCGGACCTTTCGGATGTCCACGGAGAGCTCGTAGAGCGAGTCCACTGTGTACTGGTTTTCCGGTCTCCTGTGGGGCGACGCCACCGTGGAGGCCGAAGACGCAGACGGAGGAACGCAGAGTCTCATCCTGTGACAGTACGAGCACAAGGAGGCGGTGGTGACGCGAAACATGGCCGACATCAGCGGGGGATCTGTGTGGAGACGCAAGGTGTTAAATATACAGAGGAGGAGGTGGAGAAGGTGGAGGAGGTGGAGGTGGAAGAGGTGGAGGACGCACGCAATACTGGGAGTACATGAAAGTACTGTAGTACCTGTACCAGTACAGGAAAATTAACTCAAGTAAGTAACCAAAGTACAGATGTATGGTTTCTCAGAAAGAAAGAAAGAAAGAAAGAAAGAAAGAAAGAAAGAAAAAGAAAATAATATTTTCCAGGTCCTAAAACTTTCTAAAAAGTAAGTCAGAAATAAACTGTGCTATTATAAACTTAGTTTGGTTCAAATCTACTGTAATGGAGTAAAAAGTGTCATAAACAATGATGTCAAATGTAATTAAATACATGTGAACGTCTTCTCAGGACACAAACACCAAAAATACCAAATACTCGATACTACCACTGTGTACTTGACTTCATGTTCTTGGTAACGTTCCATCTTTGAACTTCAGGGCTGCACTTTGATCTCAGTTCCAAATTTGATCTTCAAAGTCTTTGATTTTAACCCACAGATTTAAGATTCAAACTAATATGCAAAGGAATCTACCAAAAATAAAAACAAGAGTAACTCACTTGTTATCGTGCAAGCAGTTATTACGTGAATAAAAAAACATAATGTAATATCTGTCAGTGTGATTTGCTTTTTGTGAGCAAATCAGATAAACGTTCCACAAAATGAGAATGAAATGATGTTAGTTTATTGCACAGATATGAATGATGAGTGAGTTCATTCATGGTATTTGGCACAGCAGTTGTTCTGCTGCTACACCAGCCTGGAACACTGCGTTCTATATGTGCTCTGTGTGTGTGTGTGTGTGTGTGCGTCTGTGTGTGTGTGTTGTATAACACGCAGACACACACACACACACACACACACACCAATAAATGACAGTAATGTGCAAGGTAATGGAAAAGAGCGCGGCAGATATCAGTCTAAATAAATAATAACGATAATTTGGTTGAATTTAATGGAAGTTTTTGTTACCAG
>OMNV01012011.1:0-11638 GCA_900303265.1 Brotula barbata | reverse complement strand
TGATTATTTATTTATATTCTGTTTATATTATATGATTTAACTCACATTTCTATTTGATTAAATAAGAAAAAAAAGTATAAGGACTGATTGAAGGGCCTCAGTCAGTCAACAATGGTTTCAGGTTCAGTCTGTGTCCCTGTTTAAGGTCAAATAACGAACCTTCAGTACCGATACTGTCCACTGGGTGGCGGTAAAACACCGGTTTAAAATGGGCCTTTTAGCAGCGAACCCTGCTGGAAAGAATCTAAACTTTACCTCTGGAAACGATTTAAATTTTACAACTCAACCTGGGGAGTTTCCACGAGTTAGTAAACGTTATATTTAATTTAAAACCAACTTATTTTCCCTCAAAGGGTTCCAACTGTAATATTGACAGGCAATGAGTGCCTGCAGACTTTAGGTCTTTGCTCATGCATACTAATTATCCCTCATTATCCTTAATCATTCAGCGGACCTTAGGGGACGTAACCTGGTTCAATGACAGTGAAACTTCTCTCCCCGGTTGTCAATCAGGTTCAGACTGTCGATGCCGTTTGCTCCCGTGGCTCAGATGAGCCGTTTAAGACCTGCAGACATCGCTGTAAGCCAAACAGGTTACCATAGAGACCAGGAGAGGCTATCAGGTCTGCGTGCACCCTACTTTCAACACACATGCACACACCCTGGCCTTTCAGCTATCGATGATGAGGACGATGTAAAAAATGCCCCACTTGACTCGATCCGGACACACCAGCTCACACCAGGAGACAAAATGTTCCCCGACCTGAGCTGAGCAGGAGTTCTAACTCGCTGTCACAGAGCTCGTTCGGGGTGCACGCAATTAATGATGCACATGGAAGTGAATGTGTCGCCCCGAAATGTGTGTCTGTCTGTCTGACTGTGTGTGTCTGTGTGTGTGTGTGTGCACTGACAGCAGCTGCAGGATCTTCGGGGGGGCGTCGCCTGCTCATTAGTACCCAGCAGAGGTTCCAGGATAATGGAAGCGTGGCACGGCGGCCTGTTCCTCCGCCACAGTAATTAGAAAATTATCAGAAAATTGAAATGAGAAATTTCTCGTTCCATCGAGTTTCCGTATCGCGTTTGAGTCGAAGCTGTAGCGATGCTGATAGAGTTCACGGCGTCTCTGCTGATTCCTTTTTTGTTGCCTCGCTCTCGCAATGCAGTGCAGAAATGGCCTTTGTCTTCCAAAAAGCTTAATTAAAAACATTAACACAAATCTCAAAGCAGAGTGCAACCGGTGGCTAATGAACTAATGTCACACTGTGTTTACTGAAGTGCTCATTTTATGTTTGAGAGGCGCCGAGGCTCCATCAGACGTTCACCGCTGTCCAAACTTTTAAAAGGCCTTAAAAGAGCAGCATCAGGACGAGGCTCAGAATATATCAATCAACAAATCTAAGTCAATACACTCTATTAGACTAGATGATTTCATTTCATTTGATGAGAGAATGTGACATATGACTCAGAAATACTAAATATATACGTTTCACAGCACATTATAAAACTTTTTGAATATGATGGGAGGGAAAATAAACATCATAAGATCAGAACTTAACAATCACCCCATAAAAAGTCTAAAGGTTCTTAAAAGACAAGATTCAAAGAGAGCAACAATCTGAGCAATGTGGTGACTTTAGTCCAGGATTCCCTCGGTGCTGCCCTCTATCGGTAGGAAATGGAACTTGGAACCTCATAAATGTTGAATTGCCGCTGAGTTTAATTTGTCAATTAAGCAGAAAATGATGGGAGCTAATGAGCTGCAGCCGGACTCTAATTACACAGGGGGGGAAAAAAAGAAAGACACACACACATCAGGACAGAATCGATGCCAATCAATGAAGCCTGGAGGAGACAAGAGGAGAACAGAGGCATGCTGGGAAGGAAAATTAAAAGACCAAAACCTCACAAATGAAACCAAACAAACCCGTTTAACCCCCTAAACTCTGTTTAATGGATTGGAGTCAAAAATGATAAAAGACGTTTTCTAACAATAACTTGACGAGTTAACTGTCGTTTCCTCTCATGACGACTTCCTGTTCAGTCATGAATCCTCCCCGACAGTCTTGACAGCCATCTTGAAATCAGGTGTCATCAAACGAACCAATTTTTGAGTTCTCCACAATTAAACTGATATCACAAGAAAACGACTTTTCCATCATGAGAGATAAACACACACACACACACACACACACACACACACACACTTTCAAAACCATGTCACTCATCTTGGTGTTCCAAAATTTGTGTCAAATGTGTCTTTTTACATGCAAGTAAGCAGGACAAAGTGTTGGATCGATGTACAGTTCAGCCATTGATGTAACGATAGGAGACGATGTCACATGGTCTGGTCAGGATTGTCCCTGAAGCGGCTCCCTCCGTCCTTTTTTCATGGTTTCTTTTCCTTATTTGATCTTAAAGCGTATCAAACCTTGGAGATTCCACCTGGCACTTTCACTCTGGATTCCTGAGGATGTTTTACTTTCCATATTCACTTTGATAAAGTGTTCCTAAAGTGTGTTTTTGGTACTTAACACACGGAGAGTGTGAGTGAAACGAACCAAAACAAGGTTTGCCGATCGTGGTTATTTTCCCCGTATTGAATGATGGTTACATCTCAGCATGTTGTGTTATGACCAAACAAACAACCGCCCACCCCTCACACACACACACACACACACACACACACACACCAGAGGGAATCCATCTGAGGGAAATGCTGGCGCTGTCTGGTTGTTGCTTTTAGCCTGTGGATAAATTAGCGTGCCCCGGAGACGCCGCCATTTGGGTTCATCTCCAGGCTGCTCCAAATTGAGGTGGGAGTTGGTCGCGTCCAGAGGTATAAAGGAGATTTAGGCTTTCTGACAAAGCATTAATCTCCGCGACCTCCTCGCCGTCCTCCGAGTTAGCAAACCCCCGATCCCCGTGGCCGCGTAAAGATTCAATGTCACCATTCGTCGCATCAGCGGCTCGTCCCAGCGCTTTTCAGCCCGCGTTCACGAGTACGGCGTGCGGCTGCGGCGTCCGTGCAGGAATGCGGCCATCAGTCAAGTGCGGAGGCTAAACGTGACGGCTGACGGCGGAGCCCTAATTGTCGCGATAACGTAATCCTCCTAAGTGGAGGAAAGATCAGCGGAGGAGCTTCCTGCTGCTCATCGCTGTCGTCCCGAGTGAGAGAGACACAGGAGCGCGAAAAAAATCCAACTAAATGTTCTGTAATCTGACGCTCAGACTCACACAATAATCCCACGAACAGACTAACGTGTTCTTATCTTTATAGAGGAGTCTGTGGTGAAAACCTTGAAGTGTTTTCCTCTTTTCAAACACACGTTCGCTATGTTTACGTGCTCCTTAACCCTTTAATTGTACCACGATTAAGGCAAAAATGCGATCAAAAATTGCCAAAAATCAAAGTATGCGTTCAGCCGGTAACACGCCGAGATTATGTGATTTAAAATGTATTTATTCAGGAACATAAAGTATTTTTATTTGTACAGCACCTTCATACGTTGAAGAGGACAGCTAGCTTTGGCAGCTAGCATCGTACGTACGCAGGCGGGCAAATTTGCCGGCGTTTTGCGACGACGTCAGCGTCTTATAAAAGTAAAAGACCGATCAAAACTGGTCTTTCGTTGCGGTTTAGGACCTCTGGGTTCGTATTCTGAGGGAACATACGACACCTAGAAGCTAGCATCAAATAACAAAGCGCTATCTGACTTAAAACGCTGTTAGCATGTTTTGATTTGAGTCTCTTCGGCCCCTTTAAGCAGCAAAATAATGAACGTTTTGGTTGAAGGCAGTCGAAAGCAGACGGTCTGGAGTCAAATAAGGTCATTTTTCGGACAACAACAGCTACAAATGTTTGGCCATGAAAATTCTGCCATCAAGCCTGAAGGCATCGTTTATTGTTCAGCGAATGACGGTGAAGGACTCAGAACACGACGATGAGCCGTGGAAGGATTGGAGACGTTCGGCACAGTGATCCGCCTCGTTCCGTCTCCACTCAAGGTCCCGACACTCATTTTAAGGAAACGCCCGATGATTTGAATTGCAGAGCTGCCGAACAAAACAATAACCTCGGCGCACCCCGAGACTGTTATTGGACTTCAGAACGTATGACGCACAGCAGTCAAAAGCACCAAACAACACAAATTAACTCGTTACGCAATCTGCTTCTCAACAACAAGAAAAACAGACCAAACGGACGACGAACAAATGGAGACGTCCTCGAAGGGTCGCACCATTAAGTGCAGATGGTCCGTGATGAGATGATACAAAAGAATCTGGTTTAAAATAACCTTAACACGAGGTCATCCTGCAGCTTTCTGCAGTAAATTGCAGGACTCGCTCTGTTCCTCCAAACGATACCACTTGTTCTCTGGTGAGTCTGACGGTACGATGGTGGAGCACAGTACATGCTGTAGGACCAGTGAGTCACAGTGTGTGTGCGTGTGTGTGTGTGTGTGTGTGAGAGTACATAATGTGAGGAAACCCTAAATATAAACCCATGACATTACCTAAAGCAGCGCCCACAAACAGCCGTACGCACTCCAGTCTGACTCACCGCTTCCAAGTGTGAGGTAACGCTGCTCATTCATGAAAAGGCATTTTACAAACAAACGCCACCGACATCAGTCAGCTGCTGTCGGTCCTTTGGACGGGATGCCACCACATCCACCGTTGTAGTGTAGGTGGCTCGTCTTGTCTACTTAAGCTACGAAAAACTGGCTAAACAAAGAATTTCCAACCAATCAGAGGCCAGCAGCCTTTTTGGCCCCGTTTTCACTGAGTGTGCACGCTGGTGCTGCATCATGGGAGAGTAGGATTCCATCAGTGACGGAACGTAAGAGTGAACAAAATACATCTGAACATTGATAGGTTGAGGGGTAATCAGTTTAAGGGGAACAGATCAGGGTTATGTAAGGGAAAGATGTAATGATGTCATGTCATATTAATTCATTAATTAATTAACTAAGAATGCAATGACCTGTTAATTTCTACAGAGGCTATGATAAAAAATCCTAAAATCCATTATAGGAGTCATTTATGTTTAAGTGATGGAGTTTTTTTTAAATTTCCCTTAAGAATCACTTCGTTCTTAAACTGTCAGGCTTCATTTTCTGTAGTTATTATATGCATAGAAGTCAAAGTAATGTCTTTAATTTAATTTCCCTTTGTGATTCATGGAGTCCTTTCTTTCTCTCTGTCCTCCGTCATTCCCTCTCGTCCTTTCGGACTTGTTGGATGTATCACCGGGCCGTGAATCCTCATTGTGCTGGATGAATGGCGTCGGGTAAATGTCTGCCTTTAGATGCAGGCTCACGTCCCGTCTCCGTCTGTCTGTGCGGTGATTCATGCCGACTCCTCCACCTCATACCACCGCGTGCGTAAATCAGTCCGGCAGCGGAGAGAGGCAGGAAACCTTGGACTCCCAGCCCGTTATTAGCGCGTCTTCCCTTCGCCGTGACGGCCGCGCCGCCTTCGCACCTGTTGGGCCCACACGAAGGCCCTCGTGCTGTTTGAACGGCCAACAAAGAATCGCTTACGTTGTCTTAATGATCATTCTCAGGCTAATTCAGAGGATAAACGTCAGTCAGGTCATAAACAGATCATCACGCTGCTGTGATAGTCCTGTTCGAAATGAACAAAAATGACAATTAAAGCTGCCAGTCTGAGAGGATGAAGTAGACGATTCGTCCGTAGGATCATTATCGTAAAATAATCCAAGAAATAACCACACGGATTCAGACGCAGACCCTTTTTTTCTGTTGCTGGACTGAATGTGAGTCCAGGTCATGCTTATTTATGAGCTGGATTTTTCTGTCAAGACAAATCAGTCGTAGGATTATGAGTAATGAGAGAGGATTCCTGTGCTTTTACCCCCCGGGGGGGCGGGAACGGCTATTTTTAGCCTTTTACATCAATACATTTTCCTTCAGTGTTTCCTCGTCCCAAAGGAAGCGTCTCAACCTTTCCTCTGTCTGTCCTGAACGCCGTGAATGTGCTGTTCAGTTATGACTGACCTTAAGGGAGCAACACGCTTATGAAGCGTTTATCAGACCGTGGTGTTTCTACTACGTTGGAGGGTGTTTTTAACCTGGTTTGTAACCATAAAAGGTTACAAATAACAAACGTTTATCCACTATTTTTGTGCATTGATGGTATTTTTTCTGTCACCTCAGGTTATTGCTTCAAATGGGCTGGGCTAGCTAAGGATAGCCCTTAAGCTAGTATTAGCCAACACACAATGACTTTTTGCGGAAATGCTAATATTTCTGACTCATATTTGATATATATATTTATATATTTGAATATTTGATGACTCATGCTCATTTCTCTTTAATCTTCCAAAAGAAAAATAATTGGGAAAGAAGATGAATGGCTAACATACAAGACTGACGAATGCTACAGAAATCGTTGTTGACCACTAATTGATGATGTAATCGCTGTAAAACTTGCAAAGTAACTCAGCAAAACGTCAACCAGCACCGTCGTTGCCCAGGTGTGCGTTTTTCCTTCGTATTTCAAACTAACAAGACAAAAAGCTGTAGATAAGACCAAAAAAATCTCAGCTCAACATCCAAAAATAGCAGATAAAACAACAGATTTTCTCTTTGATTGTCATTATTCATCCATCTGCTCACGCTGCACGCCAGTGCGAGACGACTGCCGAAGTCAAAGCAGCGGCGTGACTCCCTCTCCTCCAAACCCAGATTATTTGGAGTGTTGCTGTGATTGAACAGGTGTCTCAGGTGTTCCAACTCACGGTGCGAATTCAGGACAACAACAACTTCTGTCCTTGACTTTTAACGCGAGGTGTTTCTGGAAAACTTTGCATTTCCAATGTTTGTGTTTCTGTGAAAAAGGAGGAGAGTCGGATGTCGGCAAGAAACAGATTTATGGAAATCTATTGGATACAGTTTAAAGAATCAATAATAACGGTACGCAAAGAAACCCTGACGAGCAAACGTACCGATGGCAACACACACAGACGACGGCTCAATCATGGTAATCTGCTGCAGCTAATATAAGCAATGCTTGCCCACATTCACAATTCAATCATTTACAATCTATAGCTTAATGGATCCGACCTCGGACAGCCAAAGCAGATGTGGCTCCCGTTTTTTGGAGCTCATTCTTCCTGTCTAAGCCCTTCTTGGCCCGGTTTGTTTCAGTTTGGGTTCGTTCCTGGATAACCAATCTGTTCTAAAAAAAAAAACAAACAAACCCAACAACAACAAGGTTTTTGCATCGCAGGCCAACATAAATCCAACTCACAAAACAAATAGCTGTTGATCAGAATTCAATCCTAGCTTAACATTTCACAATAGCAGATAAAATCCTCCACAACAGAACACAGTTGATTTTGATGGACTTTTACACCATGATTATGTTAGTACCTTTAATTTGTTATTATTATTATCATTATGAATTCTTTTTTTTTTCAAATAATATACAGTTATTATTATATAATCATACAGAACCAGATGCCCAAAGTCTGATTTGGTCTTTAAGCGACTGAATTTTCAAGTTAAGAGCTTTTCGTACGTGGAAAATTTGACAAATGGAAACCAAAAATGTTGTCCTCATTTTGTTGAATTCACTACTTAGGGCCAACGAAATGTCCTGCACAGAGACGTGATTCAAAACAAGCTTACATGGGACTTAAAAGTATCTAATGGGTCATGACTAAGCCCACAGGTGCATTGTGATCGTGAGCTGCTCGTCCGGTCCGTCTCCTCCAAAGTCTTTATGAAGCACTGCTGTTAATTACCCGGCACAAATGCCCATTCAGGAAATAACAATCGTTAATTACATGCATCACAAAATGGAGCTATTAGTGCTCGCTAACTAAAGCTACAACTCCGCTCTAAACAAGGGTGAGCCTGGAGAGGGGGCAGCTTTCATTACCAAGGAGACTAATGCAGCGTCCCTCTTATGTTCATCTGCGTCTAATATCACAGATCAAAGGCAAGTTGCGTCCCGTCCGTCACGCCGCACGACAGATCTGAACGCGCTCTCCTTGTTTCGCCATCAAACAGATGTGTCCGACCGGCGTTTTGTCTCGAAGCGGTTCTCAAACTGGAGTCCTTGAATCGCTCCATTCAGTGGCCGTCCAATTCTTCGCTTCGGTTCGGTTTGCCCGAGAAATAAAGGAGAAAAAAAAGTAATCTACCTCGTGTTGTGAACAATCAAACGCTCTCCGAGTGCCTTTTCCGTGTGTCACACGGCTCACGCCTCCTTCCTGTCCATAGAATGAGTCCGTCCGATTATTGGACTGACTGCATTCAACGTGTGTTTACAGTGGGTTGCGTCAGATAGTAAAACAGATGGAGCAAAACTGAGCAGCAAGAGAATAAATGGAGTCCTGCCACCCAGCGAGAGCGACAGAACGCGAGTTGAGGTACAGGCCTGAGGGGATGCTGCGTGTCTGCGTGTGTGTGTCGGTTCACCGACTCCTGGACAGAGAAAGCATTAGCGGTCTACCATAGACTCACTTGGTGTCACTTAGGTGTTCGATGGACCATCATTATCATGTACTCACAGCAGGAATAAGGGCAGAGGTGTCTGGCATGAAATAGTTCTGCTCCGGCTAATGTGCCCTGAATGCACCACGTGCTCGTCGAAGAGCAGTATGACAACGGTCGTACAAACCTTCATGTTTTCCAGGAATGCTAGCCGGTCGGCCGTTGAACGTATGTTTCAAACGTATACGTGCTGCAAGGGTCTGTACTCCAAACATCCCTGTGTTCAAGTAAAATGTCATGATTATTGGGTACGTTACGTTTGAACCACATTAAGGACATTTGTCATCGGAAAATGTCAGATCTGTTGACTTTAAGTCACCTTAGGTTTAGTCGGGTGGTAGCCGAACCCCTCGCTGCTCCCCTGAACAGCATGGTTGTAACCTTGCGTAGTTACCTTGGCTGTCGGTGTGTGAGTGGGTGAATGCGAGGCATGAAACTGAACAGCACATTGAGTGGTCTCCACAATACAGACGCACTATAGAGATGCAGTCCATTTAGCATTCAGGTGGAGTAGCTTTTAGAGGCTAATGGATCACTACTCTACTACTTATTGTAATTAAACGCCAAAGGTCGCCCAAATCCAGTTACAAGACCATTTAAAAAGATTTCACTGACCTTGTTTTCAAGTATCTTTCACGAAAATCATCAAAATCGTCATTGTAAAATCAACGATGCATCATCTTTGACAGCGATAAATGAGGGATGAGTGAAGACTTTGAGGTTGTTGTGGGCGATCAAGTCGTGTAACAAAAACTCACCAACATTAAACCAAAGTTTAGTCCTAAAGGAACCCCTGCGCTGATATAATTGCCTTCAGATCGGAAGTTTTTCTTTTTTAGAGAAACCAAACTATCCTGAAACCTCCCAGTCACAGAACGGACAAATAGACCTTTTTACGACTTAGACATTATTAAAATCCTGATCAACAGTTGGACTACATCTAAGGCTGATTGAATAAATTAGGATTGAGCGATTGGTGATCGGAGAGCTTTCAGACGTCTGAAATCGTAGTCAGTTCGCTCTCTCAATCACGACATTTGTGTTTGAATGGAATAGTGATTTATGAACAGGCGTCGCTGTCTGGATTTGTCCCTCAGTGTGAGAACCCGTGTACAGATGCGTTGATTCGCTTGTGCGGTATGAATGTAGAGGACCTCCGTTGTTTAATCCAAGCGATTCTTCTATGCAGTCTACACAATTAGAGCTTTACTGCCTAATTAATCCAAAAAACAGATGGAATCCTTGAAGACAAAATACAAATACATGCCAAAAAGCAATTTGTATTTTTAATTGGGATAATGGAGTGCGATGAAAACCTTCAAAGAGGGGATTTATTGAATGAACTTGTCCTGAGAACACCTGTTGAAGATGTTCCTTTTTCTTTGTGCACCTTTTTCACAGCTCAAACACACTTCACATGCCTGTGTGTGTGTGTGTGTGTGTGTGTGTGTTTTGTCCTCCTTTTGAGAAGATTTCCTTATGAAACCTCTATTCAGGTTAGAGTAATAACACGTGGAACCTGAATTGAACCTCAGGAAACCCACTAACACCTCCGCTAAAACGCAGCTGTAATTGCCCAAGATAATGAAGGATATGTCATTAAAGAACACGGCGAGCAAAGGACGGTTCACCATAACACCCGGGGACATAACGACAGGGAGGTTTATTCTTTACCTCCCTGTATCTATATATATATAGATATGTATTATTGTAACACACTCGTTGTATTTGTACAGTAACATTAGCTTTTATCCCAGGTTAATCACTATGTAATGTGTGTGTCTGATCCTTTTATGCTCCAAGAGGCCACAACTTTAATTAACCCTCTAAAAGGCCCATCATCAACCGTAACAGGTTTCTGCAGCGCCATTAAATACAATCATATTAATCTGAGGCCACCAGTAGAGAGGGACGCTGGAAACACTCTTAAAACTGTTCTGACTCGGTGAGTTAAGTGAGGAATAACATATTTTAAAATGTATTTATTTTCCTGTTCAGTCGGTTTGTGCTAAGCTAGCAACTGCAATGCTACATAAACAATGCTCGTAGAGTCAAACTGCTAGCTAGCTTGTTTGTAGCAGCCTTTTAAGTTGCACTTTCCACTTGCAGAGTTGCACTAAATTGCACTTTTCCATTTCCGTTTCCTTCTCTATTGAAACTCATCTTTTATATTCTGTCGGTTAACGACAAAACGATAGCGCTGGTCTACCGCGGTAATGTTCATTTGTAGTTGACTAGAAATGTAATGACAGACTCTTACAGCATGATGGACCGGATCCAGATTTACAGAGAGCAGCGAGGGGCCTTTATTAGTGGTTAAAATGTCTTTCCAGGTGTTTTCATGGATGTGACGTTTCCAGATTTTTGTTCGCTCGCACACGGCTGATTGAAATCCATTTTCATTTTGATAACTTTCATTTGAATGCTGGGCAGAAACATCGTCACAGGCCTTTGGTGGCTCTGGAAGCTGGAAATTAGGAGCATTCCAGCAATTTCATAGATAAAACTCAGCGTCTTGGTCCTGGGGAGCACTAACCTCCACATGAAAACAACCTAATTCAAGGTTTTATTGCTGCAGAGGGGCAGGAAACGATGAAATATGACCACGCTGTGAACATTACCCCATTAATAAATTACCATGAAATGAAGGTAAATAAATAGAATCTTTCAGCCTCTCCCACGCTCTGCATTGCAGCGTTGTCAAATATTTTGAAAACTCTCAAAACGCATTGAAAAGCATAAAGCGCTTCGGTTAGACGAATGTACAGAGCAGACTTTATTCCCACAAATCTTTATTTTTGTTTATTTTGTTAAAATACATATGAAACAGATACAATAAATCATATTCCAAATGTTTACTGTAAATTGTTACAAAAGTTATCACAAACTGTACACATGGTGACAGCGGTTGCAGTTATTCTTGATCGATTACAGATTTCAAACAATATGCAAACAATGACAGCTCGAAGCTCGGAAATCTGAAACATGGACTCACTCCAAGCTAGACTGGATTTCAATTGTTCACAACTATACGTAGATAAACTCACTCCATTACACGTCTGAGCTGTACAAGTTATCACCAAACGATAGAAATACATTGCAAGGTCTCTTTT
>OMNV01012002.1:0-18421 GCA_900303265.1 Brotula barbata | reverse complement strand
TTTAGCTGTCAGAAAAGAGTTTTTAACTGTCAGAAAAGAGTTCTTAGCTGTCAGAAAAGAGTTTTTAGCTGTCAGAAAATAGTTTTTAGCTGTCAGAAATGAGTTTTTAACTGTCAGGAAAGAGTTTTTAACTGTCAGAAAAGAGTTTTTAGCTGTCAGAAAAGAGTTTTTAACAGTCAGAAAAGAATTCTTAGCTGTCAGAAAAGAGTTTTTAACTGTTAGAAATTAGTTTTTCACAGTCAGAAAAGAGTTTTTAGGTGTCAGAAAAGAGTTTTTAGCTGTCAGAAATGGGTTTTTAACAGTCAGAAAAGAGTTTTCAGCTGTCAGAAAAGAGTTTTTAACTGTAGTTCTTGTGGTTAAGGCACAATATGGATCAAAGGGGAAAGAATAAATCATCCACCAGGTCTCAGCAGTATCATTGTAGCCGTGTCTAATTTCCTGGGAGGCCCACTTTGAAGGTTGCTTTTGGATACCATAAATAACAGCGTTTAATAAATGATAAAACAGTAAAACTCCTCTCTTTGTTGTTCTCCTCCCTGTTAAACTCTCCACTAATTTTCTCAAATATTTCCATGCTTTTCTCACACGTTGATGTAGCGTGACAGAGAGTACATTTCATTGTATTGGCGTTGATTCTTTCAAAATACTGCTGGTTGGACTGCAGAGTGTCTTTGCCAAAGCCATCTGCTTCATATTAGCCTAGCAACCGTTCCTGACCTTAGTTCAGGCAAAACACAGTCAATCAAAAGGGCCCTGAAAACATGGGTTTAGGCCACCGAGCTGATCCTTCAGGCCGAGCTCAGATTTAGGATGCCGAACAAAAAGAAAATGTGTTTTGTTTTCCTTAACGTTTACAGTTCAGTCGTCCTGTACGCTCCTGCCCTTGTAGATGATCACAGCCGTCAGTGGTCTTGAAAGTGTCTCTTAACTCCAGAGTGACTACCCTCCCTTACTCAGTCTACAGCTTTTGTTTGCATCCTTCGTTGACGCGTCCAACAAAATGAGACAAAGCTATTTTCTAACATCCTTTGGCTGTTGAAAAGCTAAAATGGCCTTCTTTACCCCCCAGACCCATGACACCGATGTTCCCTGGAGGACGTACCTGGTGGTGCTGGAGGGAAACGTGGAGAGCAAGAAACCCAAATCTCCTGGGAAAGGCAGGACGGAGAAGACGGGAGCGGGCGAGGAGAGGAGCACTGCCGACGGTGCCGACTGTAATGTTGGCGACGCCGCTGTCAAGGCCCAGGCCAAGACCATCATGGTCCCGGCTGAGTCGGTCACTCTGCCCCCTGAGTGGGCCAGTCAGGGAACCATTGCTCTGGTGAGTCACAGCACCCTGGGTGGGATCACTGTGATCCACACAGAGGTGCCAGCGGGTACCCAGATCCAGCCCATCGTAACGACGGACAGCACGGGGGCCAGCGTCATTTCCTTAGACGGCTCGTCCATCCCTGTGTCTTTCTCACTTCCTGTTTCCATGGCTCAGTCTATCCCCTTGGTGACTGAACCTTCGTCCTCCTCCCTGTCCGTACCCATCACCCTCACTGTTCCGGTTTCTGACGCCACCTTGCTTTCGGTCTCAGAGGCCTCCGCTGTGTCCACTTCCTCCGTGCTGGAAGCCGCTGCTTCTCAGACCATCTTAGCTCCCGATTCAGAGCCTGAAGCTGCTCCTCAGACGGACATTTTGGAGCCTGACATACAGTCAGTGATCCTCAGTGACAAACACTGTGAGTCGGAACAAACCACGGCTGTCCAAAGTGACGGACAGCAAAGGACAGCAGAGGACACGGGGACTGAGGATGACGGACTCACGGCTTGAAGCGCTTTGTAGAGGACATGTGTGAGTAGAAGGTGGATCCCAGTGGATGTCTGAACGTGCTGGATGTTTTGGAGAAAAACCCGAAATGAATTCAACTGGAGTGATCGCTGTTTCTCATCTTATTTTGAAACTCCACCATATGAACGGAAAGACAAAGTTTAGACCTCAATTCATATTTGTCCACCGTAGGATGCAATGGGAGCAGACTAAGCGTTTTTGATGATGGAACATTCCGGGGACTTCCACTTTGCCTGACAGAAAGACCAGAACCCAGACTGAATGTCACTGTACCGCTGGGGAGGCACTGGAAAGAGGATAGTTACTATCCTTACCCAGAGATTGTGCCTGGCAGATTGAACATTTCTTCTTTGGGTGTGAAATTGTGATACATATTTGATTCCGGTCTCATTTGTCCCTGCTGAATCTATACGTGCTGAACAATCATGAATGTGAATATTAGATTTATTACTGAAAGATTCATGTATTATCTGCAGCGCTGACTGCCAGGATGAGCTCCATTCATTGTATTTTTCCTTTTGGTGTTATGTGGTTTAAAGTCTCATCTAATTCATATTTCAGGTATTCTGTGTAATATTTAAATTTGGCTGCAAATTCTAAGAAATAAATACACATAGACGGGAAATGTTTTTCTTTTCTGTAAAGTTAAACCGACATCATCGTCAGAAGATTCTACCAGTTAGAACAGAATAAGACACAACAGGACAAAGAGCTGAAGTGCGCCGAGCCTCTGCAGAGAACAGCTTGTCGAATTTATGAAGATTAATGTGAGATATATGGATTTTTGGCAGCTGTAGAGGAGAACTGCAGTGAATCCACAAGCAGTTCCACCCACCTTTGGAATGAAAGTGTGCACTCTGATTCAATGATATATTCTGGCTTTGATGTCATAGAGGGAACATAAATCCTCCTGCCTTCCGCTTTTGTCTGTTGTTTTTGGAGCCATTCCTCCTCTGACATCTGGTTAGTACTCGCTGAAAACGCTGAAGTCAATTTTGAATAAAAAAAGTGTGTATGATTGTGTAACTCCTGTTTCACACCAGCAGCTAATCGCCTCACACGTTTACAGGTTACAGCATTCACATTACAGGGACGAAACACAGCAAACACACACACACACACACACACACCAAGAAAAACAGGATTTGCAAGAGCCCTGTGCTGCAAGCGCACTGTAGAAAATATTGAATGGATTTCATTCTCTTCTAATGTGAGACAAAAAGGCTTTCCCCGTATTAGATTCCATCAGAAATCCCCACTTCAGAGACATTCGTCCACAGTGTAATCAATTAATGGATTCCTATCAGGTGTCACTCTGTGTAAAAGGAACACCATGGATCACATCAGGTGGGATGGAATGGGACCGTTGATCAGAGTGCTGTTGTTGTTTCTTTAGTCCAGAGGTTTTCAACCGGTGGTACATGACGGCTCAGAACATCATTTTAATGCTAGAAATATTTTGTTCCTATTTCTGTCAGTTTTAATTTCACGTTTGGAGAATAATCAAATCAATTTAAATGTAGGATCTTTGTCCCCTGTGAGAGTTTGATTTTCCACACTTGACGTACTTGCAGATTCGGTACAAGGCAAGACTGGAGACGGAAATGGACACGAGACTGTCACTGTCCACCACTCGACTGACTAGGAGACCGATCGAGTGAGGAAAGCTCACTAATAGGTGAAAAAAAAACCCTAATGTCAGCTTCTGTTCCCACCCCCCCATCAGAGGTCCACAGGTTGATTCTGGGTCCTGTTTTGTCCTTGGTTTTTCTCCAGTGTGTTTTGTATTTGCGGAACTTCAATATATTGATTTGATGTTGCCGTATATCAGGTGAGGTGAACAGCAGGACAACACAAAGGTCATCTGGGATATAGTAGGTTTATTGTCCATTCGCACAAGCATACAGATCATATCCACGGTCCGCTGTCATTCCGTCAGGAAGAAGCTCCATGTGCGGGCTGGCCGAGCCTCTCGTAAAAACTTTGGTCTGGCTCACACTATTGAATGCAACACAACACTAAAACTAAATACACGAGGACATGCTTATTGACTGGCCTTTTGGAAGGTTTGCTGCACCGGTAAACCTCCGGTGTTCAGCTTCACAACACGGCACAAGATGAGTGACTACAGATGATTACCCTGGAAACGAGGAGGAGGAGGAGGAGGAGGAGGAGGAGGGACTCTTTGTCGCCGCTTTTCATTCGAAAAATTCATTTCTCAGGCAAACTATAAATAGCAACTGACAGACTCAAACATCCAACGCATCTGGAAGTCCTACAGCATTAAATAATACAATCAACATGTATGGGGGGAAATAAATCGTCATGTTTAACAGTCGAAACGTGTTTGTTGTTGCCATCTCTTCAGGTTTGATTAGAAATTGGAGAGAGAATCCGTAGCTGAGGCTGGAATGACTTCGCTGAGACATTTCGGTTTGATTCAGCTTTTCTTCATATAAGAAACACAACAGATAAGATGACGGCACATTTTTTAAATCCACACACCCCACGGCTTCGACCGGGAATCTTTGTACAACAAACTCAAACACATCAGTAATGTTTATACATAATAAACGACATAAAAAAACAACTAGTTAAATCTGACTAATAAATAAAACTGTACAAAACATGCAGTGCTTCTCGTCAATACTAACAAGTTTTAATACAGCTCTCCGCTCCGTTATCCACCGGGACTGACTTCAGCATAAAACGTTATGCAGCAATCCTCTAGAGAGAGGTGAGGGCGAGAGGATTCATGATCTAACTGGACACGGATGGCGAGGAAAGCAAAAGGTATTACTCCCGTGGTCTAGCGGTGAAATGTGGGAAATCGACGAGCGCACGCTCCCCTCCAGACGCTCGGTGGACTGCAGCAGTGAGTTAGGACGCTGGGCGCCGGTGAACCTAAGCTGGGTAATGCACAAAACAACACGCAGAGAGTGAGCGAAATGTTGTGTGTGAGCATGCATGACGGGCGTGGCTCCCTCCATGATGCGCGTGGGTGTCTTTCACTTCAGATCGCCTTCGTCGCCCTGGATGGTCTTCTTGATGCGCAGCAGGAGGGTGGTGTGCCACTGGTCCAGACGCGAGATGGAGTCAAACTCCTTTACCTGAGGTCACAGTGAAAAGGTGACGTTTTATTTTTTTTTCCTGAAAAACATTCAGGAAAGCCTTAAAAAATGCAATGTAAATACTGTCAATAAAAACTAGAGGGGCACCAATAGGTATTTATACCTCCACCAATGCCCAGCAGGTCTCAAAGAATGACTCAAACAAGTTATTGACCTGGCCAGGATCAGCCTGCTTTCATTCTGCTGTAGGTCCAGCTCCACTTTAGTTTTTAAAATGTGTCATTGTTGTTATAGCACCACCCTCAGGTCGAGTGTGGTCTCTGTTTCATAAGCTGACAATATCAAAAACAAAGATACATATTTTGTCTGGCTTGGTCCAGACGTTCTACATGTGAAATTTCTGTGACAGCTGACTCGATGTTGAATAAAAAGATACTTTGGAAAAAAATTCCAAGTGGCTGATTATGTAATTAGGTGCAAATTATTTCTGTTTTTGGTGTTTTATGGTTAAATATAAATACACTGAATGAAACATGTTTGAATATAGTCAGTATGGTTATATATAGTTATGTAGAACAGTTTGTTTTCTGTCTTTGTGTTCCCTGTGTTGTGTTTTCATTCATTTCTTGTTTGTGTCTTTTTTGTCACTGTTTTTCCTGTCTGTGCTAAATTGGGGCTGTGACATAAAAAATTTCCCCGGTGTGGGATCATTTAAGTTTATCTCATCTCATCTCAAATGGTCATGGCCCACGTGAACAAATGTGGATAGAACTTTGATTCTATGACTTGCGAATAAGAAGTTGTAGGACAAAATATAGAAACAATACCACAAATTCATGGGTTCCTCCCTGCATCACATCCAAACTATCCACCTTAATTTAAACGTCCTTCCAACAGACAGCAAAACAGCCAAAAACGTCAATCACAGAGGTATTAAAGTAAATCCCATTAATGGTAACTTATATTAAATGCTGACAAATACTCAGAAATTACAAATAAGTTTTGTGAAGTGTGATTCTTGCACCCAGCACTGTATGAGGATAATTTGACATGTTTCTAATTCTAAAAACGTCCCACTGTAATAGATGAGTGAGGACTGTGCCGATCTGACACTGAAAATCGTCCTGGAGGACAAAATGCGTTCACGGCATCCAGCCTCAAACTTCACTGAAGACACAAGGGAACAACAAAACCACAACAATCAAAGTTTTACCATTCTTCTTCTTGGCACAAAACTTTTTAGGGTACAACAAGACTTACCGCCTCTGTGAAAGCTTCGCTGTTCTGTTCCTCATGAGCCTCCAGAAGTTTCTTTTCAAACACACAAGATGTAGGTTAGTCCCTGGACAGACAAAGGAAGAAACAGCTGAGACATCAAATTCATCCACCGTCTTAGCGTGGAGCTACCTTCAACAGCTTGCATTCTCTGGAGTCCGAGAAGGCCGGGAACATCTCCTCGTATTTTTCAGCAGCGATCTGTGGAGACGGAGCGTTAAACTCAAAACACACATCCTCACGTCGAATCCTGAAATTGGGCCACAGAGGTCCTAAGTTACCTTCGCGTTCAGCTCATCCACGATGAAGTGACAGAGGGCGGCTTTGAAGAAATACTCTTTAGCGCTGTACTTCAGCAGGGGGTTATCCATCGTGTTGGCACCAACCTGAAGGAATCCAAATGATGACACGGATTCAAGATGTCACTGTGTCAGTTTACATGACACAAAACACACACACACACACACACACACCTGCTCGTAGATCTCGATGGCCTTCTGATACTGTTCCAGCTGAGCGCAGTAAGCGCCGACCTTCAGCAGACACTTGTTGGCCGAACTGAGAGTGCACAAGACAAAAGGTGATCAGTGTTAACAGAGGATGAACAAACCGACGGGGAAGTCAATTTGACGGCACCCGACAAGATAATTAGGACACAGTTTGTTCAGAGTGTATTTTACTTCCTCCAATTAGTTATGAAGCCTGGCGGGGGAGCGTCGCCATTTCAAATGTTAATAATCATATTCAATATTGATAATCCAGCCCAACCCAACACCCTCGATTACAGGGGGGCCCCGAGGACAAACACAGCAAAACCCACAGGGAGCCAAGATGACTGATCGGAGCACAGACTCTAGGATGAGGTCTCTGAGGACACCCGGGTGCATCCAAACAGATCCACGCGTCACAGGGAAACACCGAAGGAGCGGAGAAAGATGGAGGAATACAACAAATCGTGGACGTTGGTCAGCTGAGGAACTTTTTAATGCCAAAACCCCAGGCTGGATTTTCAGAGATTGTCATCCCCGTTCATCTGGTCACGCGTGTTCAGGGTTTGATACCAAAAGAGGGTATGTTATTTCCAGTTTTGAGAGTTGGTGTGTATTGTAGAGTTTTAATTGTGTTGAATGATGACATGTATTGTTTTAAATTACGTATGGGGTGTTCAACGTCTGATTAATGGAACGTAGTCTAATGTAATGTGAACCAGGCTTGAGGGAGACAACACATCATAGCCTGGATGCAGGGACTGGTCTAATAAATCAGGGTGTGTGTTCCATCGCTGTCTTAAACTTTTGCTCTGGAGATTAAACGTGAACACTGAAAAATGAGCCAAATATATTTGCAGAAATTCAACTATAAAAACTCTGGCTGTGATTTTGCCTATTTCCAAATTCTTTGTAAATAAAACGTATTTAATTCCCATGATCACGTTTACCTGTTTGATTCTTCTCCTTTGTAGTAGTCTGCTGCCTGTTCGTAATGTGCGATAGCCTTGAGGAGACAAAAACCAATTCATAGAAAGTGCTCTTCGAAACGCCAATCTGATAACGAAATAATGAATCAGCTCTTCCTGATACACATGTAAACAAATACCTTTTCAATATCCACCAGTTCAGACTCGTAGATCTCTGCGATGCTGATGTGGTGTTTGGCTGCGATGGTGAATCTTCCCTGGGGGAGGAGGAGAGGAGGAAAAATCATTAGTAAGTGCATCTGTCCACAGGAGCCTCCGCAGTCAATGTCAGTGTTAGATTACAGTCTCGGTCGGAGGCCGGGACCAGCAGCAGCCTGCTGGATTCAAGTCCATTACGTCTCAGTCCTGCAGCCATAACAACAGGGGAATTCATCAAGCTATTAATGGGAAAAAGTATGGTGTTGATACGGTAAGAAGAAGAAGAAGGCAGCCGTGGTGACAGGACGTAGAGCAGCAACAAGTCAAAGGAAACAGCAAGGAAACGTCGGCTGCCTTTCATGTACTAGTGCTGGATTTAAACTACGTCCACGCAAAGCCGGATCAATCTGAAAACACATCGTTTGTCTCTTCCATCCCACCAAAACAGAGTTTTCATGAACCATAAACAGCTTTTCACAAACGTGGATACATTTGAAATGTCCTGTTCTAGCACAGATGAGATAAACAGCGAGATGAATCAACTCTGATGTATGATTGTCGTGTGATCCTGGATTTGATCAAAACAAAACATGGGGGCCGCGTGGTGCAAATGTTCGTCTCTTTATTGTCTACATTGATTGGATTATTGGAGTTGAAAATCATTTTGTTTGATATAAAAGTAGTATTCTAGCAGAGGAGATTTATATTCACAATGGGTGTACACAACGCTGAAACGTTAGATTGAACAGAGATTTTAGATTTGACCTGGACAAATGAGAGACGTAAACCTGCACTCGTCTAGAAAAGAAATGTATGTGTTTGTCATTTTTACGTGGATGTTCAGCTTTTCAAATACGTTGTGAAAATGCCGGCATGGATGGAAGACATTTGGAGAGAGCTCAAGATCCTCTGAAATCAAGGCGGACAAAAACCTGAACCTCTGAACTACTAAAGACACCAAATTTAATGATCAGAACACAAAGGGGAACTTTCTGTCTCTGTGCATCTTACCATGTCTGTGTATATATCGATGGCTGCGTTTAAACACTTGATTGCCTCTTTTGGCAGCATTAAGAGAAGATAAGAGAATGGTTAAGACAGAATTGTTAGTTTTTTTTAAAGGAAAAAAATATATTACTACAAATGTTTGGCATGAACACACCACCACATGTAACACACACTGTCCAACTACCATCCCCCCATTAAGTGAGACCACAGAGAGGACAAAGAGGACCATGAAACAACATGGTGTCTCCAGCACTATGAGAAGAGCAAAATAAAGCAGACTATAAAATTTGTGAACTGCCAACGTGAACACACACTCCAGAATCAGAGTATTTGTTGTGCTGTGATGAAACCGCATGAATGAATGGAATCGATAGGATCCTTCTGTTCTGCGTCCATAATCTAGGTCAGTTAATCTACTATGTGTTTGTATTTTTACTGATTTTAATAGCATTTCGGTGTATACGTGACATTTAAAAAAATGTATTTATTACCTTTATTGCAATACAATAGAAGAAGTGCATGTAACTAAACAGAGCCTGGGGATAGACAGTGGTTTGGTAATTCTGGACCAATAATGACTCATCTCTGGAGACTTGACTTGTTTTTCCCATGGTGCACTTGTCCTACAAACATTCCTCTCTGAATATCCTTCTTTTAGACTAAATATGACAATTAAGACGTTTAGACAGACAATTTTTATCAATTTAAACAATTTGCGGTCTTCATTCCCCTTTTTTTGTAATAAGAATTTAGCTCGTCCGCATTCAGTCTCACCATTAGGATCGGACTTCTTGAAAGCATTCCCCGCGTCGATGAAGCTGGTGGCACAGTCGTGCTTGTTCTGCAGCTGCATGTGGAGGCGAGCGGCCTTGCAAAATGCATTTCCCGCAGCTAAACAGAGAGAGAGGGGCGGGACAGTGAGAAGGGCACAAACTCACCAGCGTGCACACACACTTTAGCTCACGGGTCCATTAAAATGCACATAATTCAGACTTTTTTTCTTTTTTTTTTTTTTTTTTACTAGTGTCACCTTCACAAGTGCTGCACTTTGCAGTTATACAGTGAGCAGCCAAAAAAACAGCACACACTCTCCCCTAAACTCTCCAGGGTATTGTAAAGTTAAAGTGGAGTGTATCTTTAATATGGACAGAAACAGCTGATCGCACCGCTCCAGTTCTTGGCCATCTTGAACATGTTGGCTGCTCTGCAGTACATCTCGCACGCCTCCTCCACTTTGTGAGGTCCTCTAGACAAAGAGGGGGAAAGAGAACAGCTGTACAAAAACCGAAGAATGGGCCACAGGTTTACACACAAACAAACCCCCCATGCTCAGGTCAAGTCATCAGCTTCCATGGCAACAAAGCCGACGCCTCATGACGAATGTAGGCTTTGGTTTGTTTGATCAACCAAAAGACGTCAACTATGTTTACTCACTCCACACTCAGAGGCCCAGATTAATCCGAGCCGGATTCGAACCTACGGCGTAGCTGTGAGGCGACAGCTCTAACCACCAATAACTGATGTATCATCCGTAGCACTAACGCAAATACGCCGCGTCATGTCATTGGTAGAACAGTCCAAGCAATAACTACAGGCTGAGGCTGGCTTGGCTACGCTCTAAATTTGAGTGTGTGCCAGTAAAACGTGTCTTATTTGCTGGTTTAATTTTGATGACACAGCTCATAATGCAACATTTAGATATGCCGACCGCATATAGGAAACACAGCATAACAATGGTTAGTTGACTTGTTAGTTAATTAAGATTCAATCAGAGCTGTGACCAGGACGGTCCTGACAGTGGTCTTACCAGGACGCCATCTTGGGACGAGCATATGGGCAGCTAGATTCAATAAGGCTGTAATTCAGCAGAGCCTCCTCCTACAGAAAACATAGCTAAAGTAGTGCAGCTTGAGCCACTTCTACACCTTCAGCTTGAAGACAGAT
This sequence comes from Brotula barbata, assembly GCA_900303265.1. Lineage (NCBI taxonomy): Eukaryota > Metazoa > Chordata > Actinopteri > Ophidiiformes > Ophidiidae > Brotula > Brotula barbata. Next base: position 7,671 of record OMNV01012002.1, on the reverse strand, counting down.
AGATAGATAAATGCATGTACGGAGGGGTATTTTCAAGAATAATAATATTTAAATTGTCAATTTTTGTGCATATTTGGCACAGTTTTGGGCAAAATAGAGACCTTTGTAAATCTGTAACGTGGGAATTTTGTATATATTTGAGATAAGATGAGATGAACTTTATTAATCCTTCACTGGGGAAATTTCACTGCCACATCGGCTCAAAAACACAAAATAAACAAACACAACAGAATAAAAATACAAGAGAACACAGCTGAAGAAAAGTGAATTAAACCAAAAATAATTCAACAAAAACTATATTTGACTAGTTAACTAAATTCAATATACATAATTTAACATATTGATGTGGTCAACTTTATTCTATTATAAATTTAACTATATCTACCTATCCTTACAAAAAACAGACACACTGAAAAAATATTTAGAAAATGACACACAGTAGGTTTGTTTTGTTTTTTTTAAAGTTGCTAGCTTAAGATGCTTCGTTGATTTTTTTTTCTTACACTTTTCCCAAAGGAACTCATTCCATAAAGAAACAAAGTTGTTTGCAATAGAGAATTATTACATGCTAGCTACCAAAGCCTAAAATTTTGATTCACTTCAGATTTTTTAAATGACACAAATAGCAAACTCATCCCTGCTTCATATTTTACAAGGATGGCACTGAACAATGGAACAGGAAGAACACCTGGCCTGTATCTCTGGGGTGGGCACCGACCACCCCGTGCCCCCCGTAGTCACGCCCCTGAGTCCTGATCCGCTGGCTTTTAACAGTAACGATGACAGCTAGCCTATGCTAGCCAATTTGCAGCAACAAAACGTACTGTCGCGCATTTCTCCGCTCGTTTTTTATCTAGCTAACTGTCTTTACACGTATATTAATTCACCCTATAGAAGCGGTGACTGAATGTACGCTGGATTAGAAACAGGCTGCGTGACAACTTCGCCGTTGACAGCTAGCATTAGCGCTCACGGGATTTTTCTGATTTGCTGCAGTGCTCTTACCCTCCAAACATCCCTCCCAAAAAAGAGCCGGAGGACTTGACTTTTTTGTCAGCGTCGGCCATAAGCTGGATCGCTTCCTTCTCTTTCCCGGAGTTATCCATGTCTGCTCTGTTCACAACAAGAATAAACTTATTTAATGAATTTGGCGGTAGATTCACCCGCAGAGGATTGTGCCGTAGCCAAGGAGGATTAGCTACACTTGAGTCGATGGGTTTACTTGGCGTAGGCGTGCACGAGCCAGTGTGGCTTTAGTGAGAACAGAGGCATCATGGGAATTTGAGTCTTCTGCGAGGAAAATACAGTTAACGTCAAAGCGTCTGAAACTACAAGTCCCAGTAAAAAAAAAAAAAAAAAAAAGCTACATTTAAAGCCCGTGTTACGTAATGGACTGTTTACCATAAGGATGTTTAAGGTAGGTAATAATATTTACGGAAGCTATACTTATCCAAACACCCGAATTAAAATTTAATTTCTCATCCCAGAGGACTAAAAAATACAAAATGAAAAGGAAACATAATGGCTGTATGTCAAACGTCCGCGCAGCAGAGGGCGCTAAAACATCGCTGACCGAGATGAGGTGGGACCGATGAAAACGACCACGTCAACATTTTGGTGTCTATTTTGGATCTCAGAGGGAATTTACGTCATGTTCTACGTCACCATCGTACATTTTTAATGCGCTTTTTGTGAATACTAATCTGACCTTTGAAGTCAAAGATGAAACAAAAACACGCACAGCACTCCAAATGCTCATTATGTTTACATCTTGCATACTTTTTGGGCGGCAAGGCTTATATTAAAACATTACCACAGCACATGTTATACAGGTAACAATTGAGTTCATAAAGTTTAAAGTGTGGCACTTCCCATTCCAATTTAATGCTACATAGTTATTGAGGTTTGGGTGTATCTACACATTATTTGCCTGGAATACCTCCTGAAATACTTGATATCAGATCCAATGGTGGTTGCATCAAGTAAAAAATACATTTATCACAAAGTTATTTAAACCTGTTTTACCCTATTCTGCTTTATTCATATGGTATATTTATTTTAAACTGGGATTTTAAGTCCCAGTTTAGACGCCACGTAAATACAGACGCATTCAGGGCAAATCTATATAAAATGAACGAGCCAAAGGAGAAAATAAATGGAAATTGACATGGCGTAGCTTTAAAAGTTGTATGCAAATAGTTTTAAATATGTAAAATGAGATGAGATGAATTATATTGTTCCAACACCTGGGAAATTTGCATGTGGCAGCAGCTGAAAAGCACGGGCAGAAAAACAAGGGACATAATCCAGAGCAAGGACACAGACAAGACCAGAATGAAAGTACAAGAGAACACAGACACAGAAATATGAACTGACTACATTGAACTAAACTATATTCAAACGTAATCTAAAAAAATCATACAGTTCAATATATTCAACTATAAATGTAACTATATTCAACGAAACAGAACTACACACACCATACAGTACATTGTACATATTATATATTACATACTACATATTATACACATACTACAGGACACTTGGATCCATTATGTCCTGCTGGTGTCGTAAAGTCGGACAGCAGAATGAAGGACCTGTGGTAGCTTCTCCTCCTCCTCTTCCTCCTCCTCCATCAGCAGGTGAAGATGACTCAGGCCCTCCAGGTACAGGACACCTTTGTTGATGAACCAGTCGAGTTAATAGTTTAGGCGAACACCCAAGGATTGTACTCCACACCCACACTTCAACATCCACACCCTGGATGTTTACGGTGTAGTCTGGGACACCTTTCTACGGAGGTCTGTCACCGACCCTTTCATCTTACTGGCATTGATGTGAAGCAGGATGAGTGCACACCAGGCGACCAAGTCATCGATGACCTCACTATATTCCAGTTGGTTCCCGTCAGATACACACCCAACGATAGCTGTGTCATCAGAGGACCTCTGGAGGTCTGAGGTGTACAGGGACACACAAGTCACCAAGCCTCACGACGTGTGTGTGTGTATAAAAGAACATAAATGTCATTAAGGAATTTTTCTGCTCAATTCTACTTAAAAAATGACAATGATGATTGTCATTTTTTAAGTAGAATTGAGCAGAAAAATGATCATATATTTGTGTTTATTCTTAACTCGTGCATTTGTTTGAACGCCTTTGTTTTACTGAGTCAATTCTCGGCGGATTACCAGTGTGGTTCTCCTGGTTTGCATTGGTGATCATACAAATGTTCAGCCTCGGAGGAGGTTGGTGCTCCCCGAGTGCTTTCTCCGGCTTGTATTTTTCCATCCCATCGTTAAACAACAAAACCCTGTAACCCAAACAACAAGCAGCAGAATTTGCATCTCTTTTATGGGCTCGCCTCACCTGATGTCCAGCTCCTGCTGTCCTACCCGCTGAACCCGCATCGGTGCGTTTAATAAAATCAGCGCAGGTAGCTCGGTGACCTTTGACCCCGCACCTGCCACTGTGTGTTGTCTTCTGGCGTATAAACAAATCGAGACCTGAGTAAATACAAACATGGATCAGCCTCAAAAGTTGACGGGTCACTTAGATAAGGATGACCTTTGACATTGCCGGTGTTTGTTTTAGTAGCCAGGTTGCGGTTTAGTGTAATCAATCATTTACTGCGTCGTGTGTGTTTCTGGGAGTGTCAGCTGCTGATGCACTCACTGGCTTTGTTTATGAACCCACGTAACAGGTCGATGTCTGTCCGTTAAATAACATACAAGGTTGATCACCTTTAGCCCTCGTCTCAAATGAAGACTTTAAAATACAGCAGATCTTATTTTGAAAGATATCAAGTTTAACATTCTGTAATTTTTAAAATGGATTTCCAAAATTTATAGTGATGAGAATCTTCATTTTTCCATAGATAATTCTGATGATATTTGAAGATATTTAAGTAACTCCAGGTCTCTTTTTACAAAATAAAATAAGTGAATCTCCACCACACAAAAAAATCTTTGCTCAGCTTAAATCAGTAACACAAATTAATCTATTCTGTGTCAAACCAACACAGACTTAATCAGCCACTACAGATATTGAGGCACTAACTTGTACAATATGTATTGATTTGCAAAAATCTCAATTGAAATGTAACAGACAGACAACACAAGCAGACGGAAGCTTCCAATTTTTATTCACCATCGACACTCCTCATACGTATTTCATTTTAAGATTAATTGGAGTATGTAAATCAACCATAAGTGTGAACAGGAGTGTCCGTCTATACGCGTCAGCCCTGCGATAGACTTGGCGACCTCTCCAATGGCCTCTGGGACGGGCTCCAGCCCCTCGGCGACCTTGGATAAACAGTACGGATGATGGATGGACGGATGGATGGATTTTTCCGTCCGGTAACGGCAGCCATTACAATCATACTCGCTGGCTGTTAGTAGACACAAACCCACGTGTGACTCAAATCAGTAGATCTGACGTTGAAGACACGAGACACATGCACCATTTAAAATAAAGCATTGTCATTGCATTGCACCGATGCATCATTTTAATACTGGACCATAGTGATTATTTCCAGCCAGACTGTACCAAAATGATCTGCCCCCCCCAAAAAAATACAATAATGTACAGGCATCATTTACTATACTGTAAAAAGGCATTTGTTCTATCCTTTAAAAACGTTGAAGCATTTTGGTCTGCGCGTGATGAGCGAGGTACTGGTGATTGATAAGACGTGATTTTTTTTTTTTCCCCCCTTCAAGGCTGTCACATGAGAGCAAGAAGCATCGAAACGTCGGTCGGCGTTTCCTACATTCAGGTAGATAATGAGAAATAAGCAACCGGGCACAGTCCGCTGTAGACGTGCACTCGGCCCGTTCAAGAATCATGTATCAATCATTCTCATGAGATGAAGGCTCCTTATAAGTGCTTTCTATCCCCCGAGCAGCGAGAAATCATTAAATGGCAACATGCATAGCCCGTGCGCGACACCTGACCCTGCAAAGTCCACCCAGACAGACGTGCGCAAAATTCAGCCTGCTTCGTGGTACACCATGTTCCAGACGATCAAGGTAACACTTTATCTAATGGCTACGTGCACAAAAAAAAAAGAAAGAAGAAAAATACACCGTAATGTGACATAATTCCGTATGATCATGAGCGACATGATTCGCGTGAAATTCTATTTTACACCTGAAAGACATGCATGACATTTAGCACTTAATACTATGATTAGATGCAAACTATTGGCAAAATAAATATCCCTGTGAAGTTTAATGTCCCAGCTTGACATTGGTTCAGAGTTACAAAGACTTCTGAGTGTATCCTGAATGTCCCCTACAAGCTTTTGATTCAACAACCCACAAAAAAAAAAAAAAAAAAAATCCCATTTGCATTTGGGGTGCTGATGTTTTGGCAAAATATTTAGCAGAATCTTCCCAGGAGAGCAACGTTTGCGAAGACACGTCCGAGTGTGATCACACGCGAGGCGCGGAGCGAATGGCGAAACCTGGCGGTCTTATTTTCTCAAATTTAAGCCGTGTGCTGTGTTTGTAACTTTATTCTTTGCTTTCTGAGCTCGCGCGCGCTTCTCTTCGACGGTCGCTCCGATGGACCTCTGGAGAACGGGCGCGCCGAGCGGTGTGGGACGTTCATGAGGAGCTGAGGCCCGAGTCGGACTCGGCGCTGCTGGCGCGAGTCTTCGAGTCGATGCAGGGAGCCATGGAGCAGGGTATGGAGTAGCAGGAGCACGTGGTGCCCTTCAGAGCCTCTTCGGGGAGAACCTCCTGCAGGGAGTGCTGCTCTTCTACCTTGAAGAAGTTTGGCTGCTCTGCCATGTCTTCACAGATTCTACGGACAGAGGGAAAGGACGTGACCCCAGTTAGCCCGGCCGTAGGAGGAACACACATTACACAGTGCCTGACAGGTTTTTCCTTTGAATTCTGTTAATAATTCAAAGAAGCAGATTTTTCCAGATCCAACAAGACTGAACTAAAAACAAACTGAAGGAGGAGAAATTTTGCCATAAAACAACCCGAGTTTCTGAATAGTAGGTGTGCCATGTCGGAACCCTGCTGCATTCACAGGCTGCGTGCACTGGATGCCATTCGGTCATAGGAAGTCTCTGATGTCTGTTTGTTGTTGGAGGCACCTGCAGCAGTTCCTGCGCAGCTAACTTGTACCGGAAGAACGACTAAAAAAATGCTGCAAAACCAGGCTCCGCTCCTCTCCACGAGACCACGAGCTCTTTTCTCACACGTTTGACTCTAATGTGAAGGTTCGCGTTGTGTGAACGGGCGTTGCTTGTCGGTGGAAGTGTTATAGAAAAGCGCCGAGACAAAGAAGGAAAGAAGTCCCGGCCCAGCAGAGCACCGTGGTTTCATTTCACCCAAGAGCATCCAGTGCCTCTTGTTTGCAGACACGTGCATTTGTTTATCATTTATAACATCTCCTTATTGCTATTTAAATGTTACTCCACCTTCTGTGAAACAGTCTGAATTACTATTCTTTTGCTGGTTGTTTACCCTTCCTACCGTTTAACCTTTTCAACTCAGAACTCAAGTCAATTTTAAAAGGAAATGAATGAATTGCAGGACTATTTTAAATCATAACTTATCTAGAATTCGTGGAATTTCTAGGTTTCCTTCATGGTATACTCCGTTATTAACAGGTTACCAACACGAAAAGGCCCAGAAATTGCGTCCAAAATACTTAAAATGACCCTGAAATGATGTCATCCCTGAAATCATCCCAGGATTTGTAGATATCTACAAGAAACCATGAGGTTTCATCATTCTTTTAACCAGGGCTGTGTATCGCTACTGATTTCCTGAAGCGATTCGATTCCAAATCCAAAAATTCCAAAAATCAATTCCATAGATTAATTTAGCGTTTCTAGGTGATGTCCGCTCAAATGGTTTCAGAGATTTGTGGTATTGACGCAATATTTTACCGCTATTTTTCACATCTCGCATATTGCTTTCCTTTTGTCCAGCTCCTCTGTCATCGTATTTTCTGAATCCAAAGTGCTGCCTTCAGACCTGACGCGGCGCTCGGTGTAGCAGCTTCTGTTACGTTTTGGTTCACGGGTCTCTCGTGGACATCGCACGAGACTAAGGACCCTTACGCGTAGGACGCGGCACGCTGCTCTGAAAGACGACACAGGAAACGGCATACATTAAAAGATCGATCTGAGGATTTTGTGACTCGATATCGGATCTTTCAGATGAAGATCGATATGAACCGGAAAATCAATTTCTTAAACCCTACTTTAGTGTTATTTGGAAGTCTTTGCCTTACGTACGTCTGAAAGCTGCTTCATTTGCCTTGCCTGGGGGCTCAAGATGCAAATGTAGTTACACGTGTTGTAGCCAATGAGTCATGCAGAGACCAAGCCATTCGCTCTTGTTGCCCGTTTTTCCCCTCAAACAGATTTGACTGTGCTGCGCAAATCAAAGCTCAAAGCTGCAGGCATGAACACAGGAGCGAGTACTGATCGGGGGGAACTGGCCTCCAAATGATGAACAGGGCGGTTGACCAATCAAAGCGTGGGGCTCGGTGGTCAGAAAAGACAACCGGGAACGGTGGAAGCTGAAACTTTGTCTCACTGGGGAAAGTTTTAAGGAGCATGAGAGGTCAACCATCTTGCATCATTGTGGAGGAATGGTGTTTTGTTTCTGCTGCATATTAATAAGTATGGTATTGGCTTTC
>OMNV01011998.1:19226-30923 GCA_900303265.1 Brotula barbata | reverse complement strand
CCCCCCCTCGCCAACAGGTACCGGTCTGTTTCGGGCGCGTTGTCAAGGTTAACGTGTCACAGGTCCGGCTAATGTATGCAAGGCTGCAACCACTTCGCGGGTCGGATCAACACGCAGAGATTCTAGGAAGGAAAGGAAGCCACTCAAGGGGGGTAGGGAGCGTGAAAGGAATGAAATGAAATCCGTATCGTGTAGAATTAATCAGTACGTGAAGGCTTATTTGAGGTGATAATTAGATGCAGATGGGTTTAAGTGACAGGAAGATTTCAGTTTGTTTGACTCTTTTTTTTTTAGTCGGTTAAGACGCTTGTGTTGTATTTTATTGTATGTATGACTAAGAATACAGATTTCTTAAAAGGAAAGATTTCATTTTCCCCCAATTTTGGAGGTAAAATGTCACGTTAGCCTACGGGAACGATGCTAGGTCCTTGAGTCACATTCTGACCTTCCGGTTTTATGACGACTTCATAATTTACATCATAATTAGCTGCGTTAATGCCACAGCGGCTGCAGACACGTGTAGCCGGCTGCGTGCGCTCAGCCTCCCCGAATTCCTCTCAAAGGTCATTGATCTGCGGTCTAATTACTTTTGAGTCTTAGTCAAACTCGTATCGACACGGCGAGCATCTGGCCAATGATCTTCGTCGTAACAAATTGGCCAACATCCCCGGCAGGCATGGATCAAACTGCAGCTGAAATGGATTTCCCAGAAGCCGGAAAACAAACACGTCAGTCAGTCCTGCAGAGAGCGAAACGTAACGCGGGCGTCCGAGGCCTCACCACAACGAAACCCTCAGGACCATACCGACCCACGAGGCGGTTTTGGGTCCAAATAACATTTGGTTTACCGTTCCAAAACGGCTGAGGCGGCGAATGATCGTTTTATGGAGCAAAATGGTTCTCCGTGCTCGTTTCCGTACTCTTATTCCTCTAATAACACCCATTGGAAGCTGCATCTAACGATGTGGATTCTTCGACGGAGTTTTTAGCCTCTTTAATCTGATTTGTGGAGGTATTTATGGGGTAATAAAACGTATAATTTGTGGCGCTTATTGGCAAATACGCATATTTTACGGGGGGGATTTCTTGATGCCGAAACACGCCGCATGTCCTCATCAGTAAGTAAGTGATGGACAAAAACCTCGTAGAATATTGCAAATTGGTTATGCAATTTTTTTGGTTTGTTCAACAAGTATATTTTTTTGTAATTTTTGTCCAAAAATGAATACTTAAAATGTTTGAATTATTATATAATGTGAATATATTTTAAGTATAGGTAGAGGCTGATTTTACTCTACGATAGGCCCCCCAATAGCTACAGTATAAATATATATTTACGTGATAAAAGATATAGAATCTATTCATTATAACATATTTTACATATATAAAAAGATCAAGTCTGAGTCCAACCAAAAACCGGAGAGATTTTTTTCTCATCCGTTTACCTCCCGACTCATTCGAGGCCCTTTAGTCCTTAAATCTGGTTTTCCCTCCGTAGCTTTGGACAGTTCGGACAACTGTCAGTGAAGAATCGCGACAGTGCTCATCCCGTACTGACAGCAGATCAATACTTCCAATCGATTTTGAGGGATCTGTGGTCTACTTTTACTCCCCGTAGTAAGAATTCCCGTCAGTCGGTGTTTTGTTACGGCAGCAAAGTGATTCGAACGATCCTGATCCCGAGTTAATTCCCATTTCGCTTAGGAAAATATAACGCTGAAAACTTGTAAATGGCAATAAATTTTCCTAATACTGGGTCGTAAATTTCTATTACGAAAGCGCACAGCGCGATCGGAAACATTTCCACACGCCTCTGTGCTCTCAAACCCAAGGAACGGGCGTTCATTCATTGGAAATCATAATAGTAGTAGATTTTTTTTAGCCTATTTTCCAAAAAAAAATGCTACTATATATGAGTTTATTCAGTTTAATTGGCTACTTTTAATAAGAAGCACAACTGTATAAATCGGCTCGACAGTCATTACGGTTGATTTGCTGAAGTCGAGCGTTAGCTCGACCTTGTTTTTTGATGGTTATATTCGAGTCTGTGCACAATGAAGCTACCGGCCCACGTTAATTAAAAAAAAACTTAAAACCGTCCCAAAGGCGCAGCTGTTAGACGGTAATCATTTCCTGCCAAGGAATTAAAATTAATCAAACAATCCATTATTCTTGAATCTGTAATAATACTTTATCAACAGGTTCCATTAGCGATATTACAAATCCAACTCACTTTCGGGTAAATCGACACTCAAATTGCTGCGCGAGCCGTAAATCTTTTTGTCCCTGGTTGACAGACTAAATGTCGAATGTCTCGCAGAAGTTGTGAATTGTATGAATAATTCGTGTCCATTATTGTTCCGCATACTTAGCACATTGCTAGCTGGTTGCCCGATGCTAATTGTGGCTCTCTGAAGCACATCATTTAGCGTTCTTTGCCAATTTGTGTCAGTCATTTAGCGTTAGGCTGACACTGCAGGTCATTAACGTTCCATTTTTAATTGGCTTTCACCAAGGACGCGCGTTAAGAAAGTGTTGCTAATGGATACCTGCGCGCTGATTAACACAACAGCATTAGCATGTCGTTTTGCAATTACCTCCGGTATCTGTTTGTAGTCGCAGCCTTCGCTCAGACAATTGTATATAATTGTCTGAAGGATGGATTTCACTGTAGACCGGAATCAAAAACACCTTCCAGGACTCATAAAAACAGAGCGCTGATAATGTCATGTGTTGAAAGGTTGTGATATAAGCTAAACTTCTTATTTATACGTTTGTTTAGACAGCCACATTTACAGTACTGTACCGTACCATGCATGTATCGGGTACGCCGTAACTTAAAGGAACGAGTAACATTTACATGTCTTTACAACTCAGAGTGCAGTGTAAAGTCATTTCTGCTGGTGTCAGCAAAAAAAAAAAGAAAAATTAAGCTAAAAGGAGAGTGGCAGTTAACAATGTGTGGACCGAGGGAGAACGTGTTACGGAGATGAAGAGCCACGAAAGAGACAACGCTACTGTCAGGTAATGAGAAGTGAGGGACTATCAGCTCCGATATTTTCAGCCCTTTGTTTCAGAGAGCAGCCAAACGCTGCGACACAGCCTGTCCAGCCAGATGGGGACGCATATGTTCGCTGTAAATCTGCAAGACAGCTTTGTACACACGCTTCACCTGTGGCTCCGATCGCAGCCGGGTACAATATCGCAAGGTCAAGAAGCTGCGAGCGACTCAGACGGAAGTGTACCGTCCATATCGGCGTCGGCGTCAATATTGTCCATTTTCCGGCCCTCGCCTAAAACGTGATAAAACATCCAGGTTCCGGTGAGACAGGTCTTCCCGAACGGCTTCGAGTTATCTCTGCCTTCGTGCTGATGCTGGCGATGGCGCGTTCGGAACCCCGGTAGATATCAGCGCCGCGTTTGACACCGTACACTGCGCTCCGCCGCGCTGATATGGCGCGGTTCAGATCCTATCCGTCGGGCGGATCATTTCCTCCCGTTCTGGAGTGCATCGTCTGAGCCAGCATATTTTGTAACGATATTCTCAAACAGAATGTGTTCTTTTTGGTCAAGTTATTTGCAAAAGCGACACCCACTTCCATTTTTTTCTACGATATCGAAGAAGGTATTGAACTGTTGAGGCTTAGATGGAATGGAACATATACTCTAAAAAACATCAGGTTGAACATATCTTACAGTATAACTTACTGCAGCTGTTAATACAGCTGTTTTCACTTTGTCTCCAGAGCAGTTGCTCAGTCTTTTGGGTCAGATTTGCGGTTCCAGGCACTCCAATGTTTCTCTACCCTGGCAGTGACCTCGGCTGTCAAGGCAGTGAATTAAAGCTTAAAGTTGGGATCAAGGACAAGACGGGAGGCAAAAAGTCTTCAAATCCAAGATCAAGTGAGGCTGATGCTGTAACAGGAACAATCCTGGGAGTTGAGACTGTGTGTGTGTGGGGAGGAAGAGGCAGGTTGCCGCCGTACTGAATGCTAAAAAGGCCACAGTAGCAGAGGACAGTTTTGTTTAACCGAACGGGGGACTGTGTCCCAGACGGCTTTGTCAATGTAAAAATTTAACGAGACTCCGGGAGATTTATGAGGCTCGAAAGAATAATTGCGACATTGTGACGTGTGAAATGTCTCCAGAATTGATAAACACGTTTTAGAGTTTGTGCACAGAAAGTTTGTGTCCAATTTTCACCCTATCAGAAGACCAACTCGAGACCGCAAAGGACCCCGAGCGATTATTGAGCCACCTTCCACAAAGAGGTTTCGATAATTTTCCCAGCCATCTTAAGTCCTGGGCACAGAACGGTGGTGTTGTCGGGTGATGCACGACCACAAGTTTCAAAAGTTTTATTAAGTGGAAACTAATCCTCCAATTGCCGTGACTTTCCGCTCTTTGTCTCAGCGCCCAAACACATTTTTGGCTCTCAACGTCGATCAGTAAGCCAGGAAGGCCGCGGTTTGGCTCTCCCGTTTTTTAACTGGAAATGTTACACACATTTAAGGGGCACGTGCAGGTGGCTGTTATCGTTGAATTACTATTGGAAACCCTTTTCTTGGCCAAAACAGCTCGAACAAAGAACACTCGGCTCTTTGTAAGAAGACCAATCTCCTGACGCCGTCTGGAATTTGTTACACTTTGTTCTCTCGTGTCAACATAATGGGGTAGAAGTAGGCACCGCTGTGAACAAGTGTTCCCACCGGACCCCGAACCTATATTGGCATCTCTCGCAAACAGACGGTATATGGTGTGTCCAGTTGAGGCAATTTGGGCATCTGCTAAAAGTGTCCCTCGAGCGTTAGGAACTACATCAGGCGTGGCCAAATTGGAAGAGTCCCTCCAGAACACCTGGAGAGCTACAAAAGGAGCCGGAGGCAAGAATCGCTTGGACGACGAAGGAAAAGTGGAACGCAGAGTGCAGTTCGAGCAGCGGTAGGACATGTCGTCGTTTGATAGATTTGGATTAAGCGGGTGGGTGGATGGACGTGGATGTTCGCTTTTTAGTCATGGAAAAGGGAATCGTACCCGACAATATCACACCTGCACAGTTACCCGATGTTTAAACCTTCTGTTTTACCTCCATCTTGACATTTGCATTTGTTGTCCTTTTGCGTTTCTTCCCACGAGGCTCCGCTGCTTCTACATTTCGATCCTTTTTCAGACCGCGAACCTGTAAGTGGGCGAAATTAGTGACATGAGAAATCTGGTGCGGACCACGTGACCCGAGTCAGCCGCCATTGTCCCTGGAGTCAAGCCAAAGCAAACACCCCCCCCTGCAACCGTTCTTTAATTTCCAACACTATCAGCCCGAAGCATGCACATGATGGAAGACGCACAAAAGGAGCTAAACAAGAAAAATCAGCCACATTGTCAAGACCTTGAATAATACACGGCATCGTGGTACGAGACAATGGGGCACAATGCTCTGCTGCATAACATTATCAAGATGTTGTTGGCGTTGGCGGGGGGGTAGGGTATGAACGGGAGGATCTGGGAAGGGAGATTAGTTCAATTCTAAAGGTTAACTCGTGCGTGAATCCGAGCTCGAAGTCGGGTACGTATTAATCAAGTGCGTCCTAATCGGAGATCTCACGCCTTAGTTGACAGTTAGACGGAATTAAACGTGCTCTCGCTTTCAATAAATAAATAAAAGCGGCGCGTAGACGAGGAAAGTCGTCCGCGTCCACTGTACCCTTTCCGCGGAGCTTCGAGCAGGCTCTCTAATCCCCTCCATTCGATTCTGTTCGCCCCCCCGGTGCTCAAAAGAGTTCAGCGAGGGCGTTCGAGGGTATCCTGTCACACACGTGTCACTCCAGAATGATGTAATAATTGAAAATAAGAATAGAAATGGATTCCGGGCACCTTTCGGGACGCTTCGGTTCACCTGCCGATACGTTAAAATCAGTCCGTTGTGCCGTTCGAAGGCCGAATCCCTAGATACCCCTACGCTCTCCGACAAATTCACACTCGACCGCCTCTTCCGACAAACGCCGTCGCTTGTAAGTCGCTTTTAAGTTTGTTTGTCTTTGTTTTGCCGAGTCTTAAACAACATCAAGGGTGCCGGTTTCTGCGGCGGGGCGGGGGGATTCATTAAATATGCACGTTCGCACAAAATGGGCCTTGAAAGCTGCGCACGCGGCTTTCTACAACACAAGCGGCGTGGGATTTATTCAAAACAAACTTCACATGAGAGAGAGAGCGCGCGGCGGTAAGGGGAAACAGGAAGCCGTCCGCAAGGCACATCTCGGAGTCAGGAGGGATTCAGCGCCGCTATGCCAGATTTGACAATGATTCTTCTCACAGTTGTTCCGCTGTGTCAGATCTACGATTCTACCGCTAGGACAGTGAAAAGAACTGTGTGTGTGTGTGTGTGTGTGTGTGTGTGTGTTTGTTGACAATAGCCTCACTCATGGGCTCCAAAGAGACGCCTGCTGTGTTTTGTGAGGAAACATGCTGTCTAGAAAATCTAAAGACATCAGGACCATCATGGAGACGTTACAAGAGAACAACGGGCAATTTTATTCAATAAGAAGTGATTTAATTGGCAATCAAACGCTGTCTGTCGGCTGAATTGTGCAAGTCACTTTTCTTTTTTTTATTTGCAAACAAAACCTGTGAACCTTTTCATGTCGTTTACAAATTATAAAGCGAAAATCGCATCTGACTCTGCTTTCGGCCACAGTACGTCGCGTTTTCGTCCGGGTTCTAGACACCGTTGTACGAAGGCGATCCTTTGTCCACGTGTTAGCGTACGGAAAGCGACAATGGAACAAACACAGAACAGAAACGGCGATCATTTCAGGAACGCTGCTGATGCTGTTCAGCCGAATACACAAGCGTAGTGTTAGAAAAATACAGTCCAAGGCAGACAAGTGCTTGAGGTTGGCGTTACGTGATTAATGAAGCCCGAATGAAGAACAAGCTGTCTCCTGGCCAACGTCGACACCTGCATTGATAAAACTGGAAACGTATTAATTCCGCGTGACGGATGCGAGAAGGTCGCCAGAGAAAGCGGCGGGGAGGCGGCGGGCGTTGGCGAACCGTTATCGCCCTCGCTCCGCAGAGCGTTCTCATTGGCCGCGGTCCAGCAACAAAATGGGATCGGCAACATGCACCAAGGTTTTTAGCAAAGTCCCTCATACTTTTAGCATCCAAGGCCAACAGGATAACGTCACTGATCTCACAAAACAAACCGCTCCTCCCTCACGGGAGAACTTTTGGGCAGTGCGATCTTCCAATTTGACTCCTCTCAACTCTACTTGGCATCAGTCTGGCAGTTAAGTAACAACCTTCATCCCAAATTGCCTCCTGAACACTTCTTATTGCCGTCAGTTCCGCCTCTACCTCCACACCTCGGACAGCAGGGGTAGTCCTCGGAGAATACTCCGCCATTCCTTCCCTGGCCCGAGCCTGCAATCCTTCATCTGTCAAGCCAGTTCAATGGATTTGGACGAGGGCCAGTCCCCTCAGTCTGGAAATGCCGTTACCACCAACTCAGCCTGCTAATCGCACACATTTGTTCCCACCGGCGTTTAAGCCTTTAGCCTCCCCCGGCTCAGCCCCTCTTTCGATCCTTCCCACTGCACACATCCCAAAAGGACAACAGGGCCGCTTCCCTTTGCACAGTCCGCCGCGTCCAAAAATATCATCCGCATCAGCATATCAGAGTTTCTGTTGGTCGCTTTTTCTCCCTGCCAGAGAGAAGAGCAAATTCATCTCGGCAGGACGGATGAAAGGTACCATTTGTACAGGCCTCGTAAGTGGCAGACCGGCTCACTCCGGGGTCCACCGGACTGACTCCGTGTGACCTCAAACACGGGTTTAACCCACATCACTGTGTCCGTCTGGAAAGACCATAAATCAACCCCCAGCCAGAGGCGGAAAGGAAATTAGATCCCTCGTGCCACTCGGCGAGGAAACAGAGACGTTTCTTCGAAGGGGTACGCGGCCACTTCCTCCCGGTCCATAGATTCAAAACCGCCTATGCAGATTGATGGTAATGCAGTGTGAGCTCTGGGTTTTGGACGCTTCATGAACCGCTAGGAACTCAAAAACGGACCCACTGCCAACGGACAGAATAGCATCGCCTCCCCCGTGTGTGCGTGTGCCAAACTGTCCCAGCAGCTCCGTGCCAGCATCGTGTGCCGCACAGTCATAATAACACGCTCGCCAGAAGATGGTGAACTGCACATCAACGTCTCAGCTGCGGGCTAACGTCTCAATTTTCAGACCTCCCCCGCCTCCTGCGGCGATTTGAGCTTCATGCACATAAAAAAAAGTCATTCGATTCGCGCCACGGCCACGATCGGCACGTCGGCGCGATCGCTGTCCCGCTCCGCTTACGGAGACGTTGGTGCGTCTCCTGCAGACGAAGCTGGCGGAGGTTAACGCCGTGCAGGTCGAGGGCTTCGCTACACTCGAGGCGCCGCTGGATGTGGCAGCAGCTGTCATTTCGGTGAAACGTTGTACGACTTTGAAGCGATTCGGTGTCACCGTGAATAAACCGAGACGAGGGTGTCGGATTTGCTTGACAACCGTCGGCCTCCCGAAACAATCGGCGACCGGTTGTCAGCTTAAAAGTTTTGGTTTTGTTTTTCGTCAGTCGGGTACTCGCGTCTAACCATCGAGCTTTAATGTCAGCGTTGGAATCGCTCGAAAAACAGGGGCGGGTACCGCAAATTATTATTCTCTTTATTCAAATAACCGTTATAAATCATGTATAAATGCAGGATATGTATAATTTAGCAACAGATTGAAATGCGAGTAGTCGAACAGAGGCAGCGCTTCGCTCGGTGATTCATCGTGCCTGACTGATGTCAACCCGGAGCGGAGCGAGCCTTTTGTTTAATATTTGATTTAATTTAACCGAGACGTCCACCGCCGATTCTCCTGCTTTGCCAATTTTTTTTTTTTTTTTTTGCTAATTCTTTAACTTCATCGAGAGGCAGAATTCCACTTTTTTTTCTTTTTTTTTTTCCTTTCTCTCTCTCTCTCTCTCTCTCTCTCTCTCCACCCCTGAACTCTCTCTCTCTGAACCGCTGTTGCCTCAAATTGCTGCACATTTCTACCCCAAAGAAGTTCATTATTGTCTTTTGGCATCCAACCGTGACCCCCTCCGTGCGGCTAAGGTCAAAATCGCGAGCTTGCCGTGAATCGCCCGGGTCTCTGCGGAACGCGGGAAGCCGTAGAATCCGAATGTTCTTTCTTTCCAGTACAGTACAGTAACACTGACAGGAGATAAATCCTCCTTCTTATCTTCCATCATACGTCTTCTTGTCTCGGTTAATTGCGCCGTGTTTCATCAGGGCCCATTAGAAGCGAGGAGAGGGGTTCACTGGGACGTGAGCGCGCGCGGCGATGCTTAATTGATATTTATTTACTGCGCGCTGAGTCCATCCATTCCGAGATAATAGCCATTTTGGCAGACGGGCGAAAGATGACGGCCAAAAATTCCTGGGAAATAAGTCGCGGGAAGGTGTTTTTGTTTTTTTGTTTGTTTTTTTTTACGCCTCCGGACTGAAAACGAGTCCTTTTGTTAAGACGCGGCCCTCGTGTAGTAGATAATGCTGCGACAGATTTATGGAGTCCAAAGTCAGGCGGCTCGTAAACCCTCAGAGCTCGTTCCTCGGCCGCCGGGACGCCCGAAAGCGCGTCGATACTTGGCGCGCTGGCTGAGGGGGATTACGTGGATATTATAGGTCAGCGCTCCGGGGATTTCAGTTTCATTAAAGACGGTACTCATTAACTCATCATCGTTCCACCTACAGCAGAGCGGACTTTACATCCGACCACAATATTGTTCTGCGGGGAATTGCGGGGCCGTGTAAATTAATTACCGCGGCCGATAGCGGATGATGAATTCTCCGACAGAAAACGCTGCAGTGCGTCCTTTTTTTTTTTCGGGAAAAGAACTAATTACCGCCACGTCTCGATTCGAACGTATTCTTTTGTACGAGACGGGTCCGGCTTGGAAGAGCGAAGATAGCAAAAAAAAAAACACAAAACGTTATTGTGCGGATGCTGATAGTGGCTCCAGGCAGGCCGCAACGTATGAAAATGTAATTCAGGTGATATTTGGGACAGCGGAGGAAAAGAGGGGTTGTCTTGCCAAATAACGGCCTTTGTCCTCGGTTCATTTGAGGTGCATAAACGTCAGTATTTTGGCTCCAACTTGCTGTGTTTCTTCTTCCAGGGCAGTCGTAGGACACAGAGAGCCGCTGCCTGATGATGGAAGAGACAATATCACAATTTTTACCCGAATCCTCGACAGGCTGTTGGACGGATACGACAACAGGCTACGTCCCGGCCTGGGAGGTGAGCAGCGTCTTTTTCGATGGATCGGCAACGCCTCTCATCAGGACCGATTCCGGTTTTATAGCTCAAAATACCTGGAGGAAACTTGACACTTAACACCTGATTTATTACAGGGGAAAATATGATGCCCCGATGCAGCTAATTAGCAGCAAACAACATCATGATAACGTGCAGCACAAACACTTCGTATCACTGACGGGCAGCGCTTGTTCGGATGACAACGATCGCTTCGTCTTACTCGAGCTGATCATGAAAAAGATACAATTCACACATCTCCAAATGTGAGCAAGAGCAGCTGCGTCTCCAGATGGGCAGAAAAAAAAGGCTGCATCTCATTTGCATTTTTTAAATTTTTTTTTTATAAAGTTACTCCTTGTTTTTACCGCGGCCAGTAACGGCACCGGTGCTGTTAAGTTGGACGCAAATAGTTTTCAACGCGTTTGGAGTTTTGTCGAACGTGCACGGAGAGCAACTCGGCCGCCCGCTTGCTCGCTCGCTCACATTTATTCACTCCTCCGTCTGCCCACGGTGAAGTTGCTGCAACGTGCACTTCATCATTTTCTTTTTACTTAATTATGTAGCACTTATCGTGTAGCTTCTAAGCAGGAGTTTATAGCCATAAGTCACACGGTCGGTCGGCTGCTTAGCTGCTTAGCTGCTAACTAGCCCGTGTTATTAATACTCCGATCACTTTGCGGCTCGCTGTTATGGAAAATTGCGCTCTCTCTCTCTCTCTCTCCCCGGGGTCGTCGTCTTTATTCAATCATCCCCAAACGGCAAATAAGCACATATGTCAGCGGAAATCCCCCTAATTGATACGGCGCCATCCAAATATCCCGCCCCCAAGGACGCACGGCAGGCTCTTGTCGTTCCTCAAGCCGGCCAGCTGGCCGAAACGGTCCTTTCTGCTCCAGCGCTTGGCTGCCGGAGGCGGCACGCCCACCAGGCTGCCCGACCTGGACGCCACGGCAACAGCGGAGGGGGGAGCAACCAGGAACGAGAAATTAATGTCACATTGTGCATCTCCAGGGGGCGAAGACGCTAAGATCTGTTTACATTCGCTACCGCCGCTTTCGCCCGACGTCCTTTTGTGATGCACTTGCTTCACGATTCGCCGGATTCAATGGAAAAAACAACGTTTGTACATCCTCGCGTTTGTTTCTTTAGACTTTAGGTCTCACAGAAAAGCTGCTGTGAGGAGTTTAACACGCCGGGAGAAAAGCTGCTCAAAAGCATCTCTGCAGACGAGCGTCGTCCGGGGGATTCAAATTGGACTTCAGGGCCAAAAAATGAGAGGAAATTGGGCATTTTGCCGAAATTCTACATCGGCGGACCCCCGCGGAATCTCTCACTTTGGCTCTTTGTGCACACAGA
>OMNV01011998.1:5179-19206 GCA_900303265.1 Brotula barbata | reverse complement strand
CCGCCGTTCGCTCCGCGTTTGTGTCTACAAGGAGGCTTCCGCTGCCGTTCGCGGACCCTCTCCCCCCCAACGCCCCTCCAAACCCCTCGCAGCCTCGCGGTATCTATCTCAGAAAAACAGATTTGATAGCGACGTTTAATTCCCGGCCTTCACGCTCCGCTTCATTGTCAGGCGCCGAACGCGGACGACTCATTCTCTCCTCCGCCCCGACTCCCGCGGCAGACCGCTGACTCGGCGTTGTGATAATCGCGTATTTGCGGGAGTATATTTGTGTGCCGGGGGATGATTAATGTGGAAGGGGGGCTCTCTTCTCACGAGGGGGGTCCTTTTTTTTTCTTTTTTTTTTTCTCTCTCTTCCACGAGATTGGAGGCTTCACCTGCGGGTGGTCGCTCGGATCTGGGACGCCGTCGGAGGCCGCGGACGTGTTCGCTTTGCGAAAGCGCCCTCATCACTCTGGAGGCTCTGCAGCCGCTGGGAGCTGCCGGTCTGTCTCACCGGCGCGTTCGACCGGTTTCCCCACGGAGAGCCGATTCAGCCCACACACTTTGACGTGTCGTGAATTTCACACGGTCGCCCGTCTCTTATTCTCTAATGATAAATGTGATCATCGTTAAAGTAGCAGAAACACTGCCAAAGGTCATAACGTATGTAACAATATACTGCGTATAATTATAAATCAAGTCATACATTGGATCAATTTATGTCATTTTGTAGCGTGATGATAATGTGTGTACAGTCAAGTGTGGCTATGAGTGGACCAAGAATCCACACTTAATGCTGAGATGCAGCATTATTACTGCTGAGCCGGTCCCCGAAGGACCATTAAATGTTTCTAGGCCAGACGAACTCAAATTATTTTGGGTCATGGGGATGATGCGCTTCCAAAAAAATAGACTTGGGCTTGCCCCAAAGTGTATTTTATGCTCTTTTGTAGAAACCTGACCCAGTCGTGGTCTCCCTAGGCTACAGACGGGCCGCGCGGAAAACAACAAACAAATGGGAGTTTGCTCTCCGTGCTATTTTTGGGGGGCTCCAATTTAAAAAGCTTAAGGGCCCGAACCAATCCTCCAGAGCCGCCCGCTTCAGGCCGCGGGTGTTTATGTGTCGGTTATCTTGCGTCGCCGGCTCACAGCGAGCGTTTCTGCTGACCTGACAGTAGACATCGGTACGTACTGTATCAAGAGCAAACAAAGGTCGCTTGATGTGCGGAGGCAGAAATGCCGGGGAAGACTTTGACTCGTTGCAGCCGCAGCCGAGGAAATATTGTCGCATTGTCACGGACGAGTGACATTTATGTGCCCTTCCTCATTTATCTCGTCTGAAAAAATCTACTCACCGAAACTCACTGGTCAACAGTGACTAGCTTGTTGAAGCTCATTGTGTATTTATAATTAGATGCGTGAATTAAACATAAATTCATTAAGCATTTCCCTTAGTTCTCGTGAATTTTAACAGCATTGGAAGCTACTATCATTGTTGATATTGTGATTAATGTGCTGAAATTGCAGTTAGATCGTCCTCCAACCCTCCATCACGCGATTTTTTTAATTATTTTTTTTTGCAAATCTGTACAATAGATTGCACTGCATTGTTGTTTCCTTACCCATCTGCCCTTTCTTTCTGTCTCCTTTATACTCCCAGAGAGCGTAACGGAAGTGAGGACGAACATCTACGTGACGAGTTTCGGTCCGGTGTCCGATACAGACATGGTGAGTTTCATCGTCCCGTCCTTCGTTGTCCCTGCAATGAATCGGATCTCTGCTTCATTTCATTAGAATGACGCTAAGCAACAGATTTTTTTGCTTTATTCGCACGCTACAGCCCACTCGAAACCGTTTGGAGAGAAGTAGACAGATAACTAAATTGCTGTCTTTTTACAGCAGCTCCTGTTTCTCGCTCGCCATTTTCCGCCCCCTCGTGTTTTTTTTACACAGCGTGACAGATTACAGCCATTACAAACCAGCGTTCGCCTTGTTTCCAAAGGGAACTCTAAAGGCGTTTCGGACAGTGCTGGTTGTAATATTTATTTATTGTGACTGTCCTTCCGTGTTACAACGAGAGACTTGGGAACGTTTTCTTCCCCGTACGCTGTGGAGAGCGCCGTTTGAACCCGGGGCGTTGCCAGGGCGCTGGTCAAAAGGAGCTGCCCAACGTCACCAACCTACCCGTCAACCGATTGTCTGGGCTGGCTTTCTCCCGGCCTCTGTCCAAGATGACCTGTCCGAAAGCAAACAATCTATTTTTCATCCTTTGCCCACGGCTCGAGTTTTATTCTTCTTTCTGATTCTGGCTACTGCACTCTACTCCGCTGGAGAAGTCGAGTTGGAGTGTACGCTCGTATTTAAAGAACGAAACCAAATGAGCTTTTCAAATTTCTCTAAGACTATTCTTCTAAGTTGCAAATCTGCAAGATAAAAAACTCAGATATTCGCTGAGATAATACAAGAGCAAATTTGGAAGAAAAATTTTTTTTGGATATTGTACGAGATTAGAAAGCTAACTAGAGAGCTAAAAAAAAATCACAAATTTGCGTGAACAAAATAGTATATTCACTGAAACTATAAACTGCCAATTATAAAAAGCCAATTTCCAAGAAAAAGCTCTCAAATTTGCAATAAAATTTGTGACTCGCGAAAAAGTAAAGTCGCAAATTCGCAAAAATTTTATTTTATTTAATTGTGTGCACCAAATGTTTCAGTGGTGTGAATTACATTATTTTTTCGAGTTTTTGTCTTGCAAATTTTTGACTTTGTAATCTAAGAATTTGGCTCTGTATGATGTCTAAAGGTCGTAGATAAATACGGTTTAAAACAATGTATTGAACGATTAAGGAAAAAAGGTTCGGTTTTATTGTCAAGGTCCTACAAATTAATTTAACATATATACATATTTGTGTATTTATATATCCAGTCCTGGTCCAAAATCTTGGTCCCCCATTAGATTTGTTGTTGTATCAATTCTATCTATCGTTTTATTTAGAATCCAACCAGAAAATACAGGAAATGTGTCTGCAGTATAAATCAGAAAAGAACAGCTTCTACAGGCTAAAGGGTCCAGGATTTAGTGGGACCCCTTTGGAACCAGGTTCTCTTCAACCTAAATGTATTGGAGCCCTAATTAATGTCATTGATAACATCTGGATTTGTCCGACTTTCATCACTATTTACTGTCAGAATGACTGCTGGGAAAAACAACAACAAACACCAGGTTTCATAGGGGGACCAGGACTTTGGACCAGGACTGTGTATATAAATATGTGTGTTTTTCTATATATATATATATATATATATAAACATCTTGATCACTAAACTGGAACAGTTAAACAGCTTCTTATACATTTTTTTAACAGGAATATTCAACAACACTAAAACAAGAACGGGGATATTAATGCCCACTGCAGCTAATAATAAATCCGTTTTGATGTATGTACTGTATATAAAACAAACACGTACGACAGCGCCGTCACATTTGCATACTGTGTCCTTGTAGCTCTAATTGAGCGCCTTGAGCGGTGGGCCGCATCGCCGGCTTAGTACCGAACAGGCTCGGGGGGCCTTAATGACCAAGCAAAATGTTTGTTGTGAGCGCACGTCGGCTCATCTGGCACAGGTTGAACCGAAAGTCACAAAATGTAAATAGCCGGCGTCGTAATTTCCAATCAAATATGCAGAGATAGAGAGAGAGAGAGAGAGAGAGAGAGAGAGTCTTTCGGGCTTTGTTGTCGTGCGTTTGACGTGCCCACAAACAGCCGTTTACATTAGCTAACCGTCGCCGTTATTGATTTACGACGCGCGGCGTTGACAAATTGAGTCCGCTGAAATTATTGCACGGGGCTTCCCGGGAGTGATCGATTGAAAACGCCGGCCCATCCCTGTCTGTCGGTAATGTACGGCTGATTGCGTGGAGGCCCTTCCACCGGCTGGAGGTGCAGAAATCCTGCGCCCGTATTTTCCGTTTTGATTTAATGCACAGCCGATCTATGCACGACACGCAAGGACGCATTTACGGGAGCGCCTGTGGATTTACAGGGCCTAATGGGACTCCGAGGTAAAGATCGCGCATGTAGACGTTGCACCAGACCAATATTTGAACGCATCCCGTCCTAGAAAGATACATCTATAAATAACCGTTGCTATGCCACGTGCCTCATATCGGGTATTTCATTTGGTTTATCTCCAAACGGCGTGTCTCCTGCAACGCTATCCAGCCGTGCAACAACCCCGCTCGACAGCACGTTAGCGTACCCCTCTCGCCTCTATCACAATAGACGGTCCTTCATCTTTTTCAGTAGCTTTCACCTCTGGGGTTCCTCGTGGGCTTTCGGCTCCGGGTCTGATCTTTTATTCCCTCTGCGCGCTCCACTTCACAGCGTCATCCATGAATCACTGGTACATGACACGAAGCAGAGGTAGCGGAACATGTGACAGACGCTCGGGGCCAAGGCAATTGACCTGTGCTAATTCCCGGGCCGAGGCTGGTACAGTGTGCGATTGTGGCGTGTTTAGAGCGTGGGGGATGGGGGAATATCAGTCCGTGTTCAGCGTTGCCGATGTCCTTCAACATTTTGGTGAACGTATTGCATTTTTATAGCGCTTTTTTTTTTTTCATATCCACCCGTCCGTACACACATTCACACACCGACAACCGAGGTAACCGCGCAAGGCCCACTCGCTTGTCAGGAGCAATTTGTGCTTCGGGTCGCCGCCCATTTTGCAAATTTTCGTTCGATGTCTTTCCACTCATTTCCTCGGAGACTTGCTGTGCTGCATCCAATTAATATCATACGTAAAATAAGTCCAATCTCTTCTGTCTTTGCACGATCACTCGAGGACAAAACATTCTTCGTAGGACAACCAGGCTTCGTACCCCTTCGCCGGGATCGCATTGCTGTCGTACGTTTCTAGCAGTAGCGCGTCCGAGCCGCAGGACCGGCTGTTAATTCGTAGAGATATTTTGCCCGTCCTTCAGCTCTTGAGTCTGCTCTCTCAGGCTGCGTTTGTCCTCTGGGAGTCTTCCACACCTCGTGTCACAGGGGAGTTATGCTGTTTGAGTCATTCGAGTCAAACCGCAGCGATGAGATAGCTGAGTTATCACGAGTCATCACGAAGAGTTTCCACTCCGTCTCTGACAAGCAGGCCGAGCTTCCGCACTTCCTCTCTCTTTCCCTCTCTCTCTCTCTCTCGGAACTCAAACCGACGTGGAAATTCCCCCGCGAAGGACTCCTTCATGTTTACACCGCCGGCTCTCTTATCTCACAGTCGCACCTTTCGGGCTCGCGCTGACTGTTTTCCAGATGTGGAAACGTCGCCGTCATCACTTTTCAGACGCCCGCGCTGGCTAGCGTTTAGATGTAGCATCGACGTCGGGGTTAGACTAATCATTATTGAGGCGCTGCAGGTTTTGGCCTGGGGCCTTCTTCCTCTATATGCACCCAAATCCTGCATAAGGCCCCCGGCTCTGCCTTTCAAGCTGTTCCACAGTCTTGTCTGAAAGATGGACCGGCTTTCATGGGGGGCAACGAGCCAAGGCGGCATCATCGGACACACTTCTCATCGTTTGTGCGCTACGTTGTCGTTGGATACGCGTGTCTCTACTTTCTCCCATTTGCGCATCGTCTCGGAATAACAACCTTCCCGAAACGCCCCCGTTCTCAGAACTCGTGTCCCGGAACCTTTCCCGACCCCGAGGGCACCCGCGAAAGGGGTTGAAGGAAAAACAAGAGGCTGGCGCCGCGACTCGAGTAATGAGCATCACGTAAATTGCTCAAAATTGGTTGGTTGGATCCTCGAAGGGCGAGACGCCCTGCGGTTCGACGTCTCAAACAGCGAGGCGTTCTCGCCGTGTGAGCGTTCTCGTAACGAGCCAGAAGCTGGCGCGGGTCTAAGGAGAGACCAGGAAAATCGGTCAATTTAAAGTTCTGCACAGACTTTGCGAGACACTTCGTCCAAGTACTCAGAGGGACGGAAGGGCGCTTTCTAGCAGGTCGGGCTCCCGAGGTTCGTTTAGGCGGTTGTTTAATTTGAATCCGGAGGACGGCGTCGGGGCGATACATCACGACAAAAAAGGAAACAAAACGAGGAGCGATTTTCTAGGCCAGTTAAAAGCAGAGGAAATGACTAATCCTGCTGGTATTTCAGAGGTGAAAAGAAGCTTTGTTAGACATCGCCTTGATGTGCGTGCCAAAGAGAGCGCCGTATCAAAGATGATTCACCAGAGATTAACCGATTAATTTGGGCCAGATATACTTTGGAATAAAGTGAGGAAAATCCACTATTTGCCGCTGAGGGCTTACGCGGTGCCTTTCGGTTTGATTCCGCCCGTTCTCTTATTGTCTTTTTTTTCTTCTTTTTTTTACTGTGTCAGTGTTGCTGTCAGAGCCGGTTAGTTTGCGGCGAAGGATTTAATCGTGTTTTTGGTAAAACAAGGTACTTTGGACAAACTGGCCCTCTTTTTGCAAAAAAGTACTTCCATCTATCTATCTATCTATCTATCTATCCATCTATCCATCTATCTATCTATCGTTCTATCTATCTATCGTTCTATCTATCTATCTATCCATCTATCTATCTATCTATCCATCTATCTATCTATCGTTCTTTCGTTCTATCATTCTACACATCGTTCTACTTATCGTTCTATCTATTGTTCTATCTATCTCTCTCTCTCTCTCGCTCTCTCTCTCTTTATGTATGTATCTATCTATCTATCTATCTATCTATCTATCTATCTATACATCATACATCCATCTATCTATCGTTCAATCTATCTATCGTTCTATCGTTCTATCTATCTATCCATCCCTCTCTCCCTCTCCCTCTCTCTCTCTCTCCATCATTTTCCCATCATTGTTATGTAAAATATGTTGCCTTTACAGATTCTGACTGACTCGTAGAGGTTTTATGCAAATCGTTGTCAAAATTGAAATGAACTCCGACCTCTGGTTCATTTGCTGTGAGGTTTCGAGCCAAAAACAGCTGAAGTGTGCCAACTGTGTAGGATTTATGTTACACTGAAACTGATAAGCGATCGGAAAAGAATCATCCGAGGCCTTTTTTTTTTTTATAGATTTTTAGATTTATTTTCAAATGGATTTGGCTGTGTTTGGATCGTTGTTTGGTTTTTGAGCGGATTTCAGGGCTTTTAATGAAATGAAACGAGACTCGGCCGTGCCAGGGAACGATCCGGCTCTTCCCCTTACTTAAAAGCGAACTCCTCTTCACTGTATTTCATCAAATCGATCTCGAACTCCGCGTTTATTTGTTTGTCAAAGCCGCGGTCACGTCCCGAAATCGACCTCCACGGTTAATTAAACGCTCGCAGAAAATATTGTGACCGACACGTCGGCGGAAGGAGGACAGCCGAGAGCGAACGCGGCTCAGACTTCACGTCGCGCGCATCCGGCGGTCCAATTACCCGGCGTCCCAGAAATGTCTTCTCGGGTTGAAGGCCGGTCGTTCCGTCTTCGCTCGGCGCCCCCCCAACCGGCCGCATCTGCCTTGAGTGGCCCGATGTCACAACAGGAGGGAATCAGAACGCATCACCGGGAAACTGGAGTATCGGGCGAGTGAGAGGAAGTGAGGGCGCGCCGTGCGACCGCCCGTGGCAGATTTCTGCAATGTCTGTCACGCCAAAAGCCCTGATTGTGGGTTGCCGCGTTGACGCTGATGCCTCGTAACTAGGCGGGTCCGTTTCTTCACCCCGGGCGTCCCTGCTCTCCTTTCATCTCGCCGATTTCTCTCCCCGTCTCTCATCCTCGCCGTCGCGCGCAAACAGCCGCGGCGCATTCACCTGTTTTACCGTCGGATCTGACGGCTCCCTCGCCGATGGAACGCAAAGCGATCTGGGACAACACGGGAAAACCGCCGCGCTGAAACTTGCCTCAGAAAAAAAGAAAAAAAAAAAAAATGAAAAATGTTAGCAGTTGATTTGATGGAGCTTTCGCTCCTCGGGGTAAAAGTTTGTGGAAGAAAAAAAAAGTGGTTCCACGACGCTAAAAAGTGTCGACATGAGTGTGCGAAAGGAGCGTTACACTCAAGATCCTGTATCGGCAAAACGTTTTGTTCCTGTTTCGTACAAGCACAAAGCAGATTTTTCTTTTCTTTTTTTATCGTGAGAATAAAGACAATCGGAAAGTTTTGAAGAATGTTTAATTTGCCTTAAACTCCCGATATAATTTAGTGACAAATACTTGAGCTTGGAAGAAAAAAAAACAACAACAAAAAAACCCCCCCGTAGGCTCCATCTGAAACGTCGCTTCATCTTCCAGCTGCCGTCTCGTTCCCGCGTGCGGCGAGCGAAAGATTTTTTTAATCCTAACGGGAACCTTTTAACTGTATTTTCGGTTGCTTAGTTACTGAGCCGTACCGACTCGCCAACACACTCTGGGAAATCAACGGACGGTCAGGAGCACAACCGCATCGACTCCAAACCGCACATCTGAATCGTCCGAACCTTAACTAGTCCCTGCGGTCCTGTATTTCCTTGCGTGTGTGTGTGTTTATCTGTGTTTATATGTGTGTGTGTGTGTGTTTCAGCCCCTCCCTTGTCCTGGAAGAAAATGCCACACGTCCACATTACACGCCGCAGCCTGAAACGTTGATGAATTGCGGAGCGCGAGAGCTGCAACGTAGGACTTTAAAACATGCCGTCCGACGCTCCGCCGAGCTCGCCGCTAATTCCCGAACGCCTCGGAGGGCTGACGTCATGCCCACCTGCAGGAGGCGTCGACCCCCGCGACGAGAAATGACGTCTGACTCGGCGGCTCCCTACTCCTCCGCGCTCCTCGCCGTCGACGGCGGCGATCAAAGCGATGCAGCATTTTATCTGCAAGGACACGAAAACCCGTGTAGGATTAATGAAAATGCCAGATTTAGACGAATGACACTGACCGCGGATGCAAAGTACAAAATGCTCTGTCAGCAGTATTTTATTGGAAACAATAGCTGCCCGGGGGGTCCGCCCGGAGGATGATTGCCCGTTGCGTTCCATTCGGAGGTGCGGCAACCTTTCGCGGCGCCGAGCGGAAGTAAACGTTGATTCATGGCAACAACCGGTCCGAACCCATACGTTCTAATTTAGGTTTTTTTGCCGTTGCAAATTCGTAGGGAGCGTTTTTGCATCGTAGATCATCTATCATGTTTATTGAGGATTTTTTTTTTTTTCTTTTCTGTCGCGGATCGTTTATCAGCATCATCTGCAAACGGCGGCCACGCGCCCCCGATCATTAACACGTCATCCAGACAGATTATCGTCCCGCTCACTTTTCCCCTGACAGATTGATGGTTTCTCTTTAACGGCCGTGTCCGATTGCCAATATAAATTATTTTGGGCAAACGGGGTTAATCGTGGCGTTTCCGCTCTGGGGGAACGGGACCCTCCTTTTCTCCTTCCGCAGTGCTGTGAGTCATACAATATACGTTCCTTAAAAGCGCGTGACTCCTCTCCAGGTATCCTTCATACATATTTTTGATTAATTGCCTCGATTTTGCAACCCGGTCCCCCAAGAGATGCAGCTGAGATGCTTCGCAGAATACATTTAGGGCGGGAATGAATGACTTCCCGGGGAACATTGCTGAACAGTACAACAACCGTTGGTTCGCAATGTATCGGAACAGTCACGCGATCGCATTGCGCGTATTGTAGCATCAGAAAATCGTTTGCTATCCTCTCAAATTGCATTTATCGGCAATATTGACGCGCGGCGACTGAATGGTGGTTCGGGCAAAGTATTTCGGACTAGCATAAAGCGCGTGGTTGTCGTCATGGTTACGTGAAAGACTTGCTAACTTCCTGTGTATGCAGACGAGTGTGTGTCCTTCCCTCCCGTTTTACTCGAGTACAGTACAACCCCAGACTAAGTCTTTGACGAGTTATTTTCTCGAAAGGCGAGATCAAATGTCTCGGAATCGATGCGTTGCTTAAACGTGTTTATGCCTCCGAGCCGGAGAACACGGAGGATAATTGGAGTCGGTGTGGGATTCACAGCTCAGCACGAGTCTCACACAGGTTACACTCCCAGCGGGGAAAGGTGAGCGCCGCGCGAGGAGCGAAGCGAGCGAGAATAATTGACAACGGGAGCATAAGAAGCACAAGTAATGAAGACATTAATCACATCTCTGACTAATCATTAGAACGCCCGGAGAGCGGGAGAGTTCAGAAGAAGCGGTCGGAGGGTCCCTCCAGCTAGCGGTCATTAATACGCCGGCAAATCTTTAGCGTTATCGCCGGCTCGCCGTCAACAGCGAGACGACATGACATGCATCACGGCGTACATTTCTGCAGGTGAAACTGCGGTAATGGTTCTCGCAGAGTACAATGTACCCGGGGGCACTAAATCAAATCTGTCAAAGCGGTCAGCCGGAGCCGCCGCCGCCACCGCGCCGCAGAACCGGGCTCGCTCGTTCGGGGGCCGAATGTCATCCGGTGTCAACCAATTATTGCCGAGCGAGACCCCGTTACAGACTCGCGATTACTCCAGGGCCGAAACTTTTTCAAACACGCCAGGGTTGAGTCAACCCGGACAGAGGCTGAAATCGGCAACAGCTGCAGCCGACGACCAACGTTAGCTCGGGCGCTCGTGATTGATTAATTAATTCTCGAAAGACGGCCATATGCGACCGCGGCGATGCCAACGACTCTGATTACTTTGGCAACTGTCTCCCTCTGCCCGCGGTATTCGATAAGGAATGATGAGTTGCAGTTACGATAATGACACTGCAGCTCATCATTTCGATAATGAAGCTGCAACTCATCATCGCACAGGTCGCCTCATGGCTTCTTAAGGTGACCACCATTCACTCGTCCGGGTCATAAACGGCGATACGATTGTGCCAAATTACGAGGAGTTACTCAAGTTCTCATTAGCTTTGAATTTGTACTTTCGATTCCTCCCGCTTGTGTCTACGGCAACGAACCCTGACGGACGTCTTCACATTTACGTTAAAGTCTCTCATGCGGCACAAATGAGAGTCATTAGTACACCTCCGTAGCGGAACCCCGGTCCCCGCAAAAATCCGGCTCTGCGGTTGAGCTGCACGGCAAAAAACAAAATCAGGATCAAGTAGAACCCAGAACCCTGTGTTACCGCGAGGAAAAAGGTTTTCAATTTCCTGGCGTGAGTGTTTTTGAGTTTTGGACGTAGTTTTTTGGCGGTTGAAATGGTTTTTGCGAACGTTTCGCCGAAATCTGACAGAGAGGGCCCCCCCCAAAAAAAAAAAACGACTCAGACGTCGGGGGGCCGAAACGTCGTGAGGAAAAACGGCGTGTAGCGTAATGAGTAAATGTTGAAAAGTTAATGAACTCATCAATTCTGCTTAAAATGCTGCTTGAATATTAAATTGGATATTACACACACTTCCTGTCATTATCAGGGGGCCAGACGGCGCCTCATCTTTAAAGTCTAGACTGAAGAGTGATTCATGCGGCCCGGTCTCGTCTCCATCCCACCTGAACCGCCCCCTTATCAGCCCTCCGTGCTGTTTTTTTTTTTTTTTTACTCCTTCCTTCTTTTTCCTCCCACGTCGGCCCTTTCCACTCATCTCTCTACCGACACACACACACACACTCTCGCATTAAATCTGTGCTGGATTTGGCTCTTGTTCGCTTTGTGCTGTTGCCTCACAGCAACGAGGTTGTGGGTTCGAGTCCCGTGGCGTTGGCGTGTTCTCCCCACGTCCGTGTGGTTTCCCTCCAGGCATTCCGGTTTCCTCCCATTTCATTTCAAAGACACGCATCTGAGGTGAATTTTTAGGAGTATTTAAATTGCCCATAGGTGTAAATGGGAGTGTGATTGAGTTTTCTGTATGTATCAGCGAGACTACTGGGACCCAGAGTCCAACCCTGACAGGGATAAACACTATAGATAATGGATGGAGGGATGACGATGGATGTTGGATGGATGGATGGATGGATGGATGGATGATGATGGATGTTGGATGATGGATGAATGGACAGAATTTGGATGGATGGATGGATGGATGGATGGATGGATGATGATGGATGTTGGATGGATGGATGGATGGACAGACTTTGGATGGATGGATGGATGGATGGATGGATGGACAGACTTTGGATGGATGGATGGATGATGGTGGATGATGATGGATGGATGATGGATGGATGATGATGGTGATGGATGGATGATGGATGGATGGATGATGATGGATGTTGGATGGATGGATGGATGGATGGATGATGATGGATGTTGTATGGATGGATGGACAGACTTTGGATGGATGGATGTATGGATGGATGGACGGACTTTGGGTGGATGGATGGATGATGGATGGACAAACAGTGGATGGATGTTGGATGGATGATACCCTAGAAACCATCCCAGTAGCCCGTTCTGGACTTGACTGCTGTCTTGTGGGTCCCCGATCATCCGCGTAGGGATCAAGATTCATTCACTTTATTTCTTTACAATTTCATTCATTTTCTGTGCGAGACAACAACAACGATTTATACCAGTAAAAACAGACAACAACGATTTATACCAGTAGAAACAGACAACAACAACGATTTATACCAGTAGAAACAGACAACAACAACGATTTATACCAGTAAAAACAGACAACAACGATTTATACCAGTAGAAACAGACAACAACCACGATTTATACCAACAGAAACAGACAACAATGACAATTTATACCAGTGGAAACAGACATACTTAACAGCGTTTCGATCAAAGAAATGTGGTTTTGATCGTGACTCCGTTCGTACGGCTGTCAGGAATGCCTTACAAACGTTTAAATTACGGTTGTTTGCCGGTTATTCATAATCCCCCCCGCGCGCTAAAAAAGGGCGTCGGAGAAAAAAAACAAAAAAAAACTGTTGCACAGATGCTGCACTCCGTCTCCGCTGTCAAGGATAAATCAATCAGCTCTCGCTCCCTGGAGGAACACCAGCTGGCATTTGAACTGATTGTACCATTTGGCCCCGTGTGCCGATCGACGGCGCTCTCTCTCCCCCCCCCTCCGGGTCTCTTGGTGTCTAAATTAATTCCGCATCACGCCAGATCCCCGTCCAAGAGAGGGCGAACAGATGATGGCTTGGCGGAGGGCGAACCGACAATAGTCAATTTGCTCGTCAATGGACGTTTCGGGTCCACGGGGAGGAGACGTGGAAGTGTTGTCGGATTGTAAAAAACGCAGATGGAAAAAGAAAAAAATGCTCGTAACACGACCATAAAATCGGCGATGGAGGCTTCGTGCCAGAAACGCTCCTTGTAGTGCTGCGGGATACTTTTTTGCCCGTCGATAAATCATCACGGTGTGTGTATGTGCGTGTCGGCCTTTCCCATGCGTGTGTGTGTGTGCGTTTCTAATTAGATGCAATATAATTAATTTGCACCAGATTAATGACTTTTACACCTTGCATCCAAAAATATCCGCGTCCGGAAAACGTTCTCCCAGATCACACTCCGACCGCAATGCATTCTGGGACTGGCAACGTGGATTTTCCTGATCTGTATATTGTTTTTGGATGCGGAGTGTGTTTTTAATGTTACGCTGCTAATGAGGCCAAAAGGAATAAAGTAGCAAACAAACGCAGGGAAGGCACAGCTGCGGCGGTGCTCCTCCCCTGATGAAGATGACGGCTCGCTGTCGGTAACGACTCCATTCGTTTTGGAGCGTTTAACAAGAGGCGCGCCGGGCGGTTAGCGAACGGCGCCGTTAGCGAACCGGCGTCGGCAAAGAATCGCAGGCGGCCGCACGTGGCGTTCTTGCATCGATCGCCGACCGTACGCCGGGCAGCGCGAGACTCTCGGAGGATGACTGCACCTCGCCTGACACAGCCGCAGGAAGCAGCTGATGAGAGGAGAGTCTGTTGCTAGGACACCAAGACCTATGGAGGCAATATGGGAAATAAATTCCTCATGACTTCCTGCTCCACGCATTCATTGACTTTATTAAGCTTTTCATCGACGGCGACAAAAGAATGAAATCTGAGGCACGTGAAGCCCGACACGTTTTGCGGATGGAGGTAATCTGCGTCCTTGGCAGATTAAAAAAAAAAAAAAAAAA
>OMNV01011994.1:7045-18572 GCA_900303265.1 Brotula barbata | reverse complement strand
CCACATCAGTCACAGACGGTGAGATCTTGGTCCACTCCTCACTCAGAACGCCCTGCAGTTTATCTCTGACCTTTGACACGGCCTCCATCACGTCCTCAAAGTGACGCAGTGGACGACTGTGTGTGCTGGGTAACTGAGCAGACTGGCTGAGACCTGGGAGTGAGGGGTAGGTGTTTAGAAAAAGGAGGTGATCCTCTGTGTGTGAGAGCTGCTCCAGCTCAGCATCTGTCCTCCTCAGTTCCACCATCTCCTGCTGCAGCTTCTCCTGAAGCTCTCGGGCTCGATTCACTTCGGTTTCCTGCTGGGATCTGATCTGCCGCTTCGCATCGCAGCTTCTTTCCTGGATGAGCCGGATCAGCTCGGCGAACATCTTCTCAGTCTCGCTCACCGCTTCATCGGCGGAGCGGCCGATCGCCTCCGCCTCCCGTTGAAGCTCCTTCACGACCTTCTCCGTGTCCTGGATTCTCTGCTGGATCTTTTGCCGACGCTGCCCGACCTCCGTCTGCCTCTCTGCCCTTTCTGCCGCAGCCGTGACGGCGTCGTGACCTTTGTGTTCGTCCACGGAGCAGAGATAACAGATACACTGCCCATCGGTGCGGCAGAACATCTTCATCACCTCGTCGTGGCGAGAACAAACGCTCTCCTGAAGCTTGTCTGTGGCTTCCACCAGCTTGTGTTTCTTCCATGCAGCCACAGTGTAGTGAGGCTGGAGGTGTTGATCACAGTAAGAGGCCAAACACATCAGACACGATTTGAGGGCTTTAAGTTTTCTCCCAGTGCAGAAATCACAGGCCACATCTTCAGCTCCAGCATAGCAGCCATCAGGTGGAGCAGCCTGGAGCTCTGCTTTCTTTAAATCGTCCACCAAATCTGCCAGCGTGGTGTTTTTCACCAGGTCCGGCCTCGGTACGAAGGTCTGCTTGCACTGGGGGCAGCTGTGGAGTTTCCTCTCATCCTCTTCATCCCAGTGTTCTTTAATACAGCTCATACAGTAGCTGTGCCCACAGGGAATCGTCACCGGATCCTTCAGTGGATCCAAACAGATCGAACAGCAGAATTTCTCCATCTGAATACTTTGCTGCGCCATTTCTCCTCTCAGCTACAGTGAATATCAGATCAGTTTCGTTTTCTCAGAACAGAAAAAACAAAAACCTCTGCTGCTCCTCCCTTCATCTGCTGATCTGCACTCAGTGAACCCATCAGCTGCTGCACTTCACCGTAAGGTGTTTACACCCATCCATACTCTTGTCAGATCAGTGAAAGGGGAGAGGAGGAGGAGTTTCTGCAGGGAAGAGGACTGAACATGAAGAACAGGGGGAGGGGTTATCAGACCGTTTCATTCCAGGAAGAGGAGTCGTTCGAGAGTTATAGCGTGTGTTTGGCTCTTGAGTACAACTTATTACAGTGTTAAGAAAAGAAAAGGAGTGTGGAGGAGCTGCTGAGAGGAAAATGTTCATCAGTCTGTGTTATGTTCAGGGTCTCAGGTGGCTCTCAGCTTCTGTACAATCGCTTCTGTTTTTTTCAACCCAAATCCAAATCTATCTGAGTCAGACCTCAATCTGTTTAGTTGCTGCTGGTTGACTTAAATCACCAAAATGTTGTCACAAGCCGTTCTCTCATTTTTGACGTATTTTTAAGTAAGTTATTTCCCGTTTTAATTCTTAATTCACTTACTTTTGTGTCTGTGTAACTTCCTGTCTAAACCAGAGTTCTATGTCTTTGATACATGGCCTGAACTAACTAGGCCTTGTTTGTGGTGGTAATGTGGGTTTTGGCTCAGTGAAGCCAGGTTTGGGCAAAAATATACCAAAATTATTTTGTATTTTGAAAATACTAAAATCCATCTGGTGCAACCACAGCATCCAAATCTTGTTCTTTGTAACTTTGTTCAGTTCTGAGTTGTCTGGAACGAACCATCTGATGTTCTGGCCTTGGCCTCTGACATATGAACCAATTTGAATGCAATTGAAATGTTCACTGTCCAATCACATTATTTTTTTTATTTCACATTATAACTGTCACATAAATCTAAATCAACCTCCTCCTCCTCCTCCTCCTCCTTCCTACTTTCTTCTAGACGTCCTCTCTGACACTGATACACTTAGTTTGAGTTTTGGTCAGCCTCCACTTAGCACGGATAGATACTTCTCTGTATCATCTTCAGCACGTTCAAAGTCATCCTGATGTGGAATTTCAAAATTAAAGCCTCACGAACAACTCAGAATCCCCACCCTAAAGTTCAAAAGTCTTCTTCTTTCCTCTAATACCACAAGTCTGTACTTCATGGCACCAGCTGCTTCAGCCTTTGAAGAGACCATGATTAACCATAAAAATCCAGCCGTAAGCCCTACCCACAAACTTACAAAACCCAGGGTAACAGTGTCAGTGTTGTAAGAATGTCCTGCAAAATGCCATTTGACCAATTGACTAGTTTTGTACATATGTTGAATCAGGCCATACATCTGACCTTAGATATGAAGTCATAGAAGAAACGCCCAGCTACCCCGTCGCTACCAACAACCATGACATGATTAAATAGCCAATCAATTTGAAGAAAACCGCTCACATTAAAGCCAGTTTCAACACAGAACCCTCCACTGTAAGAATGCTACGCTGAAGGAGTTAGTTTATATTCCGGTACCTACATACAGGGGCCCAACCATCCCATCAGTGCAATACACCAATTAAGGAACATGGAACAAAGCTACAGTCATTAGCAGCACTTGCTTCCTTCCCTGAATATATCATCATATGTCGAGGTGCTAGAAACCTCTCCATGATGGTGAACCTCCACTGTAGGCAGACTACGTGGGGTGAAGAACATCCAAAAGTGAGATTTTACTCCAGAAGATCCATACTGTTTACCTTGTAATTGTTATATTAGGGTGATTCATAAAGTCACAGGTGCATTTGGAAACATATAGCTTATATGAAATATTATTACAGGGCTCTCAAACTCAAATTACCTGGGGGCCACTGATCGTCCATGGGATCCACTTCAAGTAACCCGACAAATTTGTTAATTAACAAATAAATACTTCACGTATTCCAATGAATGTAGTCCATATTAATAAATAAACGAAGAAAGTGATAATAAATGTAATTTGTTGAATTTAAGTTTCCTTGAAAGTGCTGTTGCACAGGCTACACCTTGCGCTCTTATTGTGAAGGGCTCAGAGTGGAAGTGGCTGTCCTGGAGCAAAAATATGGTCGTTGTGTGTTGCGTTATTGGAGCTGTTATATTATTTATTATGTGTGTGTGTGTGTGAGTGTGTAGGTGGGGGATACTGAGTTTGCGATCTCGATCTGATTAGGTAATTCTATGACCGACATTGTATGGAAAGTTGGACAAGAGATTAGCATGGTAAGGAAAGGATATGGAATCCAGTTCAAAAGAAGGCCACAGTAACGGCCGCACCAATCAGGACAAAGACGTCAAGTACGTATTGGGGAGTGAGGGAAGGATTGGATAGTAAGAAAGAAATCAAAGCTATCCTCCACAAAGGTCAGCAACAGCTACAGAAAAAACGATGGAGAATGGATGTAATTAAAAATCCCAAGGCCTTGCAACGATAGACTGGAACCGGCAGGTGCCAGGTCCAATTCTGACAGGGAATTGATCCAAAGAACTGACAAAACTAACTACACATTTCAAAGTACACATTACAGTTTATTCGCGTGTAATTCCGACTTTATTCACAAGGTGTATCTCTCTTATTTATTCCAACAGTGGTCATAATACTTTGCACAGGTACCTGAGTTTCGGATGCTCCTCGTTGAAGTCTCGGCTCTTCCTGGTGGTCCAGTCTCTCACCTGGAGCACCTTGACCACGATCTCATCCCCCTGCCACCGACCCTGCCATAACTGCAAATAGATCACACAGTGAGTGATAAAGGAGCTGATAGAGGGAAGACAAACATCAAAGACAGACTGATGAGCACAGACACACTGACCTCTCCAGACTGGTTCTCATTGATCTTAGCCAGGAGTGATAGCTGCTTGTAATCAATTCCAGCCTGCTTGTTCAATGTTCCATTACCTGCAAGAGCAAAACACTTTAAGCCAGAGAAAGGCGTTTGTTTAAAGTGCATTCTGTACATTTGGTTAAGTCGAGTTTCCTCACGAGGTCGTGTCCGCATGGTGCCCTTCCAGAAAGTTTCCTTATAGGGGACCTTGGTCAAACTCTGACCCAGTTTCTCTGCCTTTTCTGAGAGCAGAAAAGAAGAAGAAATAAACAAGAATACAAGGCTGTGACACTGTTTCATTACACACAGATATATGCTGTACGGGTGAGTTGATGATTCTGACCTTGGAGCAGCTGTTTCAGGTGGGGCTTGGCCTTATCCAGAGGTGTCTGACCATATCTGTTACATATACACACCTGGGCACCACTGGCAACCAGATCCTAAAGAAATAGGGAATACGCTTTGTCATGCACAGATTAGGTGGATGTGAGAAATATTCTGGATTGAAAGCAATAACAGGAACAATCACAACTAAATCAACTGTGACTATAGACCTCTGCTGAGGCCTAATCTTTGTCCAACTGAGTCCAAATGTCTCCTTGATGACATTTAACAGGCTATTGACTTGACCGTGCCTTACAACGTCACCATCAGGCCAAACAGTGCCAAAACTGAATAGGTACTGCCCCTGGATTACGTCTAACTCCCCCACCGAGATCACTGACATCCATGAGTAAATGGTAGCTACCATACGGGGTAAAAAGGAGTCTGTTGCAGTAGCAGTTTCTCCCCAGGAAAGGGCGGTCTAGTGAGGAGATTGTGTTGAAAGAGAGCGTTAACGCACCTCTGCTACTTCGCCTTGACCCCAGAAGCAGGCGTAGTGGAGCGGTGTGTTCCCATGTTCGTTGACTGTGTTGGTGTCTGCTTTGCACTGAATCAGCTGGAATCCACCATGCAGAGAAACAACATTTACGATGAGGCTCAGAGTGTAAACACTGTGTATGCGTTGGTGTGTGTGTGTGTGTGTGTGTGTGTGTGAACCTTTGCTACAATGTCTCTGTGCCCGTGACTGGCTGCGAGGTGCAACGGCGTGTCGTCCCCACGGTTCATCACATTAATGCGAGCACCTCTCATGATGAGCATGTCAACAACGCCGCTCCTTCCTTCCCGACACGCCCAGTGGAGGGGGCTGAAGCCATGGTCGTCACTAAATCACACACACACACACAGAGAAATTGTTATCTGAATTCATCCTGGAAGCTTAACGGTTCAGTCATCTTTAAGCTGTGTTAAAGTTGTTTTAAATGTCCATGAATTATCTGGAAAGTTTGGTACAATTTCCAACAAGGATTTTTCAATTTAGTTCTAAATGTCAGAAAGTGATCTTCCTCTACAATAATCCAACATGTCTGCAAATTTAAGTCTTACTTAACTTGTAATTTTTTTTCACGTACAAGTGTCAAAAGGCTCAGAACAGATTCTTTTTTTCCTCAAATTCCAGATCTCAAAGACAAAACCTTGGGGAGGCGAACATGATTTTCATAACATGGAGTATATTCTTGATGTATAATACCTTAACATTATTTATTATTAACAGAGTCGTCAGTTACTGCTTATAAGGCCTTTATTGAAGGCCTCAAGAGTAGTAACTCTAGTAACTCTCTCATTCATTCTCAAGACGTAAGTGTTTAATATTCTTGTATTGTTACATCAATTTATTCATTGAGTTCCTTTTCGGTTTGGGGAGTTTTATCTGGTCCTCCTAGAAAGCTTTCTTTGCTCAAGCTTATGTCTTCTTGAGCACAACGTGGTGATCCGGCACCAGGAGTCAACGCTGGTGTTGATATGAAACAAAAAAGACAAACAAAAAAAACAAGTCGATGATTATTACTTTTAGGATCAAATGGGAAAAATGTTGCAGGTGAACCATAGTTCCCTGGAACCCTGAGCAGCTGGTTGGTGGTGGTCCGACTGTCTGGCTCCCCCCCACTCCCGGCTTGAGTTTCTTTTAACTACTCTCAGCACATATAGGTGCCAAAAATGCTACAATCTGTGTACTACTCTCTCCCCCCACCCCCACCCCGACCCTACTAAACTTAATTTGACATAAGCACATACTTCTTTGTGCTGCCTGTGCGCTGTAATGCAGTGTCCCACACAAACACACACTCCTGCCAGAGCCAACCTATCACCCCCGTGTGACTCGTCTCTTCACCCAAAAAGTCCTTTACTTGATGTGACCCCAGGGCAGCAGCTGGGGTTTCTCGCAACTCTCTGCAAAGCCACAAACGACACAGCGTGTTTGACCGTAAACCTCACAGAGTGCTTGTATAGCTGGCAGGAAGTGGCTGCATTCTCTCTTTATTCTGATCTAGCATTATGGACAGACAGTTCTGACTGAGCGAGCGTGCTGCTAAAAAAAGGAGGGGGTGGGGGGGGCTCAGGAATGACAGAGGGGAGAATGCAAAGAGGAATCCACAGCAGCACATTCTTCCCTCTCTCTCTCTCTCTCTCTCTCTCTTTCCGGGTGTCTTTAGGACGCTGTCCCAGACACATAAAGCTCAGTGGCGAGCTCAGGAATGGCATTAAATGTTTGCCTCACTGGATTCTCTTTCTGAATTCTGCATCAAACTTTCACCACACCTATTACACATTACTATTATCATTTGTTTTGGGTCTAAAATATAAAGCAATGCTAAATAGATACAAAGAGGATGATTGATCCCTTGAAACTGAGAAATAAATTTGCATTTTTGCATTTGCAGTTTGTTTTAATCCAAACAACAACATTTTGGACGAATTTGGGGTATTCGAGTGATTGACAATACCATCCAGAAAAGACAGACCAGAAAAGAAAAATCTCATGATTTATGATGAAATCCATTACAGTACCTTTGTCAGCAATGTCATTTTTCATTTTCCTTAACGTTTTCTTCTAAACGGGCTAATTTTTTACACGTAATTTGTATCTTCTGAAACTATTTCAGTACAATTTATCTGGATGGGCCAATAGTTGTTACCGGGGAGTTTCATGTTTGAGGGAACATGGTTCCTTTACAAATGCCACAACCAAGACTGTCCACTGAGTGGCGCTGTAGCATTGGGAAAAATGGAGGACATGAATGGGAGGCAGATATTTTCCTCAAGTCTTTCCTTTTCTTCCGATAAGATCCGCATGTGGGGAAACTCACATCCTCACAGCAGCAACAGTTTGACAGAGGCAGACAAAAAAAAAATAAGATTTTAAATACCTGGACAAAACTACACAAAAAACAGAGTATAGACTAAAACAACTGACGTAAAGTAGTTAAA
This sequence comes from Brotula barbata, assembly GCA_900303265.1. Taxonomy (NCBI): domain Eukaryota; kingdom Metazoa; phylum Chordata; class Actinopteri; order Ophidiiformes; family Ophidiidae; genus Brotula; species Brotula barbata. The sequence goes on along the minus strand of OMNV01011994.1, from coordinate 11,294 downwards.
AAAACCCGTGACTTAAAGAACAGAGTGACCAGCGTGAAAACACACACAAAAACACAGAGACCAAGCTGCTGTTTTGTCTTTTGTGCAAATATGGTCACATCGTTGTTAACTGCCATACAGTTGCTCTCAACCCAACTCGTCACACCACGAAGCTCCTCCCACCTAGAAATAAGCACAAGGTAACAATCTGCGCTGACAAATTTAAGATGACTTTACTGACTGTAAGGTGAAGTTCTGATACCAAAAACTTTTTGTCTGTTTCATTTGTAGTTTATGCCAACCCGATCAAGTCCCTGTGAAAGTTCAACATTTATCACTGCAGATCTCCTCAGAGACAAAGGCTGTATTATTACATGCAAAGCCAGAATAAGCTCAGTTGAACAAGAAATATGCAGACAGCGTGAAGACAGCCTTCCAGAATGAAGCGGGTAATAGGGCATGATGGGATCCGTGCAGCGTGAAGTCGGCTCTCCCAGATGCTGACGTGCAGCGGCCCTGTCCGCTCTGTCAGCGGGGGCCCAGCCCTGTATGGAGCTGAACACAGGAAATGGCCTTGGCTATTGCGTGGTTGGCCAGCAGCTCTGCAGGATTCAACATCAACATCAACAAATTGCACATATATGGCCTGGCCCGGGAATGAGATAACTGAGTTAAGATAACTTAACCCTTTAAGCTCTGGTACATGAGATGGTTCAGTGCTTTCTATAGTTTATACTTTGGATACATCAGATGTGCCTTTTCACACAGATAAAGGCATAAACATCTCCTCGTGTGTTGATTTATGATTAAGAAAAAAAACAAAAAAAATCCATTAGACTAATCCATAGCTTTAAATGCATACAGTAGTCCTGTTTGTTTTTTTATTTTCCTATTTATTGTCCTTGTATATTCTCACCACAGATCAACCAAAATTTAATGAAACTGAAGATGACTGAAATTTCACTTCTCTTTGTTCAGGGCTATTTTATTCAGCTTTCCCCAGGATCCATCCTCACAGTATATACTGTATTTGCTATAATTGGATGTTATTTCCGAGTCAACACAAGTGTTTCTGAAGATGAAGCAGTGTTCTTAAGCAGCAAGGGGCTCTAGAGGCTTTCTAGGAATTATATAAACCACCAGAAGAGCTCGGTAGATCCAAAACAGAGATTCAAACAAATGCATCGATGCCTCAGTCTAATGTGGGATGGGTTAGAACAATCAGAATCTGTTTTTAGAGTCATGATGTCAACACACGATTTTAGGGGATGACATCAGAAGGATGGAAATCGGAGAAGATAGAGGGGAAAAAGTACAGAACCAGACTGGAATTACACAAACTGGGTGATGCTCAGGAGTATGTGGGGAGGCACGGAGCGCACAATATGGAAACTATTTGACCACTTCTAATGTGCCAAAGATCTCACACACACGCATAGAGGGAGGGAGGGAGAGAGAGAGAGAGAGAGAGAGAGAGAGAGAGAACCACCCTCCTACCATACCAAATCTGGTTTGTTGGCTATAAAAACTCCTCTCCAATCACCACAGACCGAACTCCTCCATCTGCTCATACAAACTATATTGATGTACTGGAAAATGTACATTTACTTAAATAGAAGTAGTAATAACACAGCAAAAACACACAAAAGGCAGTTCAGAATTCTACTTTGGTAAAATCAAACAATCATCAGTGAAATGCACTTAAATACTCAAGTAAGTAAAAGTACTCATTGTGTAGGGAGTCTTTGTCAGAGTCTTAAACTACACAGGCATTAAAATGTTACCTGGTGAACTCCAGATACATGAAAATTCACTATCAAACTCCCAGAATGACAGGAACAGTTGTGGGAAATCATGATACAAAAACAGTAAAAAGGACAGGAGAAAAAGTGGGACGGCTTATTAAAAAGTACGCCAAATACAGAATGCAATTCTCTGAGATTATAAAGTCGTAAATCTGTGACAGAAAAACCTCACAAGGTTATACCTTTGTGAATGACAATATTTTTTTGAGTTTTGTCACAAATTTGCCAATTTTTCACACAAATTTGCACATTTTCTCACACATATTTGCCACTTAAGAATCTCAGATTCTCCTTTTTTTTTACCCATCACGATGCTAATATGCCATCGTGAAAAAGGCATTGGACAGAAAGTGGATATTAAGTTTAGTTTCTTCAAGTTTGGATGAAAAAAATTCAAATCCTTAGACAAAAAATCTCAAATTTTCTAATTTCTTTAGGTGTTTTCAGTTCCAATGAACAACAAAAACATTAGCGAGGTATTTTATGATAAAATAACAAAGGCAGAAAGTCTTCCGTAAAGTCATGGTTTTTCAATGTTTAAGAAAGTTAAATTTAAGACTTTAAGGCCTTTTTAATACCAATCAGAATTCAATTAAGACCAATTTCAAAATTCTTTCTAGATACCTGGAAAGTAGAGTTTGGTTATGTGAGGAGCCCATCTAAATTTCACCAAATGTCTAAAATCCTTCCTAAATTTTACAAAGCAGTGGGTGAAAATAAAATAAAATGTTATTTCCTGTTTCGGTTGTGTTTTTAAGACCTTGAAAGCTGGATTTAAGATTTTAATGCTAAACAAGGCCTTATTACTTTAGAGATCAGAGCAGTCACCCTCAGTGCGTGTAAGCACATATTTCCACTTACCCTAGGTTGAGGTCATTCTCGGTGTTGTCCAGCCACAGGCGAACAGCCACAGAGTTTCCTTCTCGACACTGAGTGAAGATGTCATCCATGGTCGCAGCTTTCCTCCTTCTGATGCTTTATCCACCCACTGATGTGATCTGGGACATGAAGTCTGACCAAAAGGTGAACAGACACTGAGAAAACCATTTTGAGTTTTATACTGATGAGAATAGTAACATGATGAGTTTGATTGCTCAGAATTTAATAAAATGTTTTAAACTGTGCATTCCCAGTAACATTAAAGTGAAAATCACAACACTTTAATTGACAGATTATTGTCGTTTTGATAAATGATGTCTGCGTCTAACCTGTCATTCTCTGGAAAAAGATGTAAGCATTCCCGTGTCACATGACCATGCTGTCAACTTTTAGTCTAGTTGGGGTCACTTCGGCTCATTTCTCCCTTTAGTTAGGCTGAATACAAAATAGAAACTAAGTCTATTCGCATGAGTTTGCTTACAGAATTCCAGGATTGTGGCAGTTTGGAGTTTAAATGACCCTAAATAGTCTGAATTTATTCTCTATTACACAATGGACAAATCTGATATTGCACGGGTAAATTTCAAACTTTTTACTTTCCATTGCATCATCCAACAAAGTATCTCCTTACCATGCAGTCCTAACTTAAACTGTACCACATATATTATTAATCCATCAACAAGTAAGAGGAACTATTCCGTACGATCAGTACTTTTACTTTCGGGTACATTTTATTTGCTTAAACTCTTGAGGTAACCACCAATGGATCCACTAAGTTTTACTCTGAATTCTAATGGAATGACCAGATGATCCGAGGAAAACTTAATGAAATGATACCCAACACATCTGGAGTAAAGACAGATCTATGAGAATTTTTAAAAAGTACTTCAATGTCTGTATTATTTCTTGTAAATCATATCTTCTCTGGAAATATGAATGCCCTTTCTGCACTCAGTTATCAATAGCTTGTGGAGTTGATTACTTTTTACATTTTTGTTTGATTCTAAAATACTAGTTTCCCTTTACGTCGATTGTTAAGTATTTTCCATTGCAGTATCCATATTTTTTCACGAGTGATGAGTTTGAATAGTTCTGCCGCCACTGTCCCTAACTCATTGAACTCCACGCTCCTACATGTGTACGTGTAGTTTAATACGGCTCAGGCAGAGGACAATGAAAAGTAATAATGGAGTGGACTTCTATAAATAGAATCCCAGCGCATTCCCACATTTTATCCTCCTCCTCGGTGGAATTGGATGGGCTGCCGGCCTGTTGGCTCCCTCTCAACTCTACCGTTAAAAAGTCTCTAAATCAACTTAAACGCCCGCAACAAAGCCGCGTCCGAACGAAAACTAAATATTTAAGCGGGAAAAAAAGTCTTACCAGCGTCTATCCATGAACGTTTACCCCGAACAGCAGCGGCGGCGGAGTCTCCACGGAGCGGAGGGTCCGTCGGTCCGTCGGTCCGTCCACGCCCCGCGCCTCCGCTCCGGCAGAGCTACTGCAGAGGAAGAGGGGGCTCAGCCACCGCGGTCACACGACAATTTAGACAACAGGGACACCTACCGGGGAACATTGTTACTGCA
>OMNV01011988.1:0-12180 GCA_900303265.1 Brotula barbata | reverse complement strand
AAAAAAAAAAAAAAAAAAAAATCTGTTGTTAGAAGCTTCACTTTGACTGACACTATCTACTCAAACACAAAGAGTAATTCACACGTTACACCACCGCAACGCGGAAACAATCGGGGCAGTCATCAACACCACAGAAACACATGAATCAGGCAATCAGGGGTCATCGGAAGACAGGAAACGCCATGAAGACAGACACACACAGCACTCAGTCCAAACCCCAGCATCCTTGTGCGTGTCATATTCAGCGGACACACACCTATCATATTGAAGAGACTTTCTCTAAACGGGGGAGCTGGATTGAGGCTCTGACTTCTGTCCACCAGCCTCCGATGCCCCCCAGCTGTGGTTGAGTTCAGATCTCACCCCTTGTCTCCGTTATCGGCAGACGGGTCAACCAGACAGGATGCTGTTCCCTCCCTGATTAGAACTGAGAGAGACGAACGGCAAAACTTCGACACCTTCCAGCTCTGTTTCCCATCCCAGCGACTCCTGAAGCAGCACTTTAAAATCAGTCCTTACAACCGACAATGACACCTTATTCTCATCTAACTCCTGGATGGAGCCTGGCTCGTCGCTGATTTGTGTTTTAGATTATTAATAATAACTTTTGTGTACTGTTGCTTATTTCCTTAGACAATAAAGATCCCTGCCGGAGGAGACCGGAACGGAGCGAATGCCGCTGACGCTTTTGCTCTATTGTGTAGTATGTAGTAGTTAAAAATAAATTGCGTCATGCTAGACGAGCTGCATGTACCCGTGTTGTCATGACTGCGTGGGAAGTGTTTTACACAAAGCCTGGCTGGTGGCGCCAACAGAAGTTAGACGGCGCCAGGGAGGCCAGGCTTGCAGCTGGTAGAGGCTGAATTAACGTCTTTCTCTCTCTCTCTCTCTTTCCGTGGCTGGAAATAATGAGTTAAGACCTGATGTCATGTAAACCTGTTAGGATCAGAACAGCGTCCGGTTGAAGAATTGAGAGAAAAGTGCTCTGTGATCCAGTTGTGGCCACATGTGACGTTCGGGCATCGTTATGCATACCGATAAGTGAACGTTGCGTCATATAAGTGATCCTTTATTCATTTCTGCTGGAAACACACAGCGCTGGGAGTGAGGTGTGTGCGTGTGTGTGTGTGTGTTTCATGCAGATTGCTTCAACCTTCTTTTTCATACATTTTTCCTTTGTACGATAACAATACTGATGCGGCGTCTTTTTGCCATTTTTGTGTACGTACTGCAATGCAGCAAACCTGAATATTTACATTTTGTGTTGTTGGTGAAGATGATCCTACTAATCAATGTCCAAATAAAGGTCTAAAGGCAGAGACAGGCTGGCTTCAAAAGAAATCGGACTTGACTTTACTGCAACCTCAATAAGAGTGAGTTGAGTTCTAGGGCTAAATGGGAGAGCCGGGGTTTTAACAAGATGAGCTGCATCGTATCTCCTTAATGCTACTTCGTTAACAAGACATCGAAATGTTCTTTAAATCTTTTGTTTGAACCTTTAAACACGGTGTGACCATTGGAGTGTGTGTGTGTGGCTTTACATACATTTCAAACGTCAATACTTCCCACGGGCAGAGTTGCATGAGCAGATAAGTGCAATTGCGTCCCTGTAACCACGGCAACAATGTTGTTAAAGTGCAATATCACGGCACACACACACACACACACACGTCACAGCCTTCCTGCCAATTACTACAGATTCGTAGCAGGGATGCAGCTTTTTATTCCCGTATGGGACAGTCCCGTTTTATCAAGGATGGGTGGCTTCTCCGTGTCCAGTTGATGGCTACGAGTTGGATGTGGCCACGGTCCGGTCTGAGTCTGTGCCAAAGCCGTCGACTGTGTCTGTTTCCTCTCATTGTCTGTGTGGGTTGCATTGTCTGTGCTGGACAGACGTCCCAGGCGGGTTTAACTCCTGAACATAGTCGAGCGCTCACCGCTTATTGTGATGGATGAATCGGATGAGTTGAAACAAATCGCCTGGGATTTCGAGTCACTGACGTCGCCTGGTTGGTCTTCTTCTGTTGGTGTTCATACTAGAAGGAGAGAACAGCAATCAAGACTTTCTAGTTGGAAAATGAGAGTCCAATGATCTACTGTGGACTACACAAGATAAGCTACGTCTTTTGTAGGATGCAGTCAGTGGAAACCAGGAAGAGGATGGGAGACGTGGTACATCTCTTTCACGCCGCTGTCCTTTCCTGAATCCTGCTCCTCCTGTCAGCGTTAATGTCAGCGGCTGCATCAATTCGTCCACACATGACTCAGCAGAGGCTTTTTCACGGTACAACGAGCAGTGTGACGTCTCTCCAGTTTGACCGCTCTGAGGATTGCCTTCATTTGTCAGACTGACAATTAGTCAGTCTTCAAGACGTTCTTGTCCTAGATGGATCTGAACAGGTCTCTGCATACTTTTGGGGAGGAGGTAAGGTCAGCTTGGCATCCAAATCTGAGTTTTTTTCAGAAGAGATGCAGCTTTTCTTACACCATAACGTTAGCTATGTCACTCCATTGAGCTAATTAGTTTAGCTAGCTCAAGAACGTAGCATTCCACATAGCCTATTTCAGATATGTTAATGATATTTTTCATACACAACACACTGGAACACTTGTTTGTATCACTGAATTGTTAACTGTTTAATCTTATAGAAATGTTGTCACAACAGTTGCAACAAACTGCAAGCTACCCTGCTAAGAGTTTGACTGTAGCTAATGAAGTTAGCTACATAGCCAGGTAGCCTTAGCAGCTCTGCCGCTGTGGTTTTAAGCATATATGGATCTTTACTGGATCAAAATCTGAATGAAACTGTATAAGTATTGCTTTGTGGTTTTGAAAAAACATAGATACATTCAGTATATCACAAAACAAAAAATGCGAGCCGGTACCTACAATTAGGGAGAGATTAACGACTGTTTGATCACACAGAGGATTGTGTATGGATTTCACAGCTCCAGGTGGAGAGAGAGGCTGCTAAGAGATGATAATGCTGGATAATTGTTTACAGATGCGTAGAGCTATGGAGATGTCACAATAAAACAATAGAAACAATGGTGGGACAAATATGGGAAGAAGCTCGAGCGGACAAAAGTCAGCAAAGAAAAGCGAACAAAGAAATATCCTGCAAAAGTTATGGCCAAACTGCATGAGAGCTGTAAAGTAATGTGTCCAGAAAAGAAAAGAAAAGAAAAGAAGGAAAACAAATCACAGCCGCGTGTAAAAGCCAAATGGAGAAAAACAAATATTTTTCAAAGTGGACATGTTGGACTTTTTTTACTCCGTGATACTGTGAGGTCAAACTAGTCATACTGTCCCAAATTTAACCTTCCAAGAGTAAAAAGTTCACTTTAAATGTAAGAAAAGTGATGTAACAATATGAGGAGGAGGAGGTTTTAAATGAGCCCCGACGCTTTAACCCATCCAGCTTGTATCGTTTTGAAGACTGAACAGACTGACTATGACTTCTCCTGCCATCCCGGTGATCCATCCAGATTATGTTTATTCACTAAAGATAGATTTACGGAGCAGACAGATAAATTAGCCAGCAGCTCTCTGTCAGAGGGACGTGTGTTTCTGCAAAATATTAATGCCCTCGAATCCATTCACTCACCTCAGTAGCTCAGTTTACTGTGTGTTCCTATAAATTTAACACCATTTACAGAGGTTGGTCTGTATGATTTTAAAAATAAACTTTTTTTTTTGTATATTGTCAACATTGACTCAGTAGCTGTGCAGACTATATCACACACATAGGTACAAACGCTCAAAAATGAGTTCATAATCAATTTTGAAATGACATCATACACATGATACACTGAATTATGATAGCTGTGCATTCTGCATGCATTCAATCTATCTGATGCAAGGTTACATTTTAATGAACGCTGTAAATGAATCTTGTCTTTTTTGTATCATATTAGGATATCCAGGAGTGCTGCATGACCATTTGTGACAGAGAACAAGGGAAACTGTCCAGTTATTGGACATATTTTAAGTGGATTTTCAGTCGGTTTAACTTATCATTACCTTTATTTCACCGCTGAGACTTAACCAGAAACTCTGCAAGTTCAACACTTACGTTTTGAGGTCCCCTTGATTTAGTATTTCAATAGAAACCTGCCAGCCAATCGGAAACTCGTATTTTCCATGGCAATGGTATAAAAGTTATATATTGAATGTGTCTGCCCTGGCACATTACATCTGCTCCAGTTTGGGCCATAAGGCACATCCTCCTGAGTGAAATCATATTTCGCATCCATATGTTCCCAGCTGTTTCAGCTTTGGGGTACGAGGCATAAAACAGCAGAAATGGCACAAGAATAATTTGCTGTGCGCTGGTTTATGGGGGGAGGAAACAGCAAGCAGAGGGCAACAACCAATAAATTGTGATGTTGTGTTTGTTTTCCAAGGCTTAAGGTAAATGAATAAAAAGTCACCCGATTAAATAACTCTGCGAAAATAGTGGCTATAGAGAGATCGTGTGTGTGTGCGCGGGTGTAGGTATGCGTGTGCTCCGTGTGTGTGACGCAGTACCTGCAGGGTGGTGTGGAGGTGGTTAACAGCCATGCTGTATTTCTTGTTTCTGTATAGCAGAAGTCGCCTTGCTGCAACAATACAAACAACCATTTGTCAATTGAAGGTAGAAAGCCCAGATTAGGTCCGTGCTGACAACCCCCTAATTCACCGGCCTGGCACCCTAGCCGGGAGGAAGAGGGAGCTGAATGGGAGGGAGGCGGGCGAGAGGAAGAGAAAAGATGTGAGAACTTGCTGATGGCATACACCACCTCCCCTCCAAATGCCAGCTACTTCTTCTTCGTCCTCTGTGTTTTTGTCATTCGGGGGAGTTCTACTCCAGAGGATGAGTTTCCCCTCCTGCCAGCTCCGCTTTTCTCCTTTATAAATTTTGGCTAATTTCTCTCTTGGCCATCTTAAGCGCTCTGCCTGCCCTCTGTGTCACAACAGGAGTCCTGGCAGGCTTTTTGAGAGTCTGATCTCCCTCTGGATCTGCGCTCCTTGTCTTTATTTTGTTATATTTTGAACTCTGACATGAATTTGGCTGACGTCAACCTTTCTACTGTGGAGCTCCAAGGAGCGCTTGGAAGCTTGATTGTTAAGATGATGTCGTGTGATTCTACTGTATTAAAATACATATTTTCACCCATCCACTGCATTTTTTTAATCTTTTTATTCTCCAGCTCACTCTCTCTCTTCCTCTCGCTCCTCCTTTGATACTTTTTTACCATCTCTCTCTGTGGACGTTCCCTTACTGATTCATACCTCAAATGTAGTTTTGATGCTATACTCCTAAACTATTCTTTCGTTCTATGTCATTTCTATTGCGATCATTGTTTTTTGAGTGTTAAAGCACTTTCGCTGCATTGTCACTGATCTGATTGTACTCGAAAGAGGTAAATAAAATAAAAAAAACAGAAGTTTGGAAGCAGACTGAATTATATCCCAATATAACTGCCGCTGCTTCGCATACAGACTTGGAGCCGACCATCAGCGATGTCATCAAGGCACTGATGGACAATCTGCATTCTCTACAGGACTTCAGGGAACAGTGTGTAGAAGTGGATAGATTCTGGACAACGTCACGGTTTCTAACCATGGACACCCTGTGGAAACGTCGTCCCACACTTTATCAACACTTGATCAACACCTCTGCAGCCGAGGGTGACACAAGAGACAACATATCCTGCCTGAGTTAACACAGGTCCGGCAGAACGTCAGCTCAGGCTTTTGTCAATAATCTGGTCCTGGTGTGCAGCGTGTTGCAAGAACTTTCTGAATTATTGATGAGCTGCAAGTCAGAGTGTTTGAGGCAATGGCAGAACGATAGAATGGTAGTCGATACGCACAGCTGAGCCAGAGGGCTATTTCATTACAGGGAGGGAAAAGTGGGTGACAAGAAGCTGTCACAACAGGATGTTTCCCGCACTTTAGCCAGAAATATGGAAAGTTACCTGTTGTTGTCGTTGTTGAGAGGAAACCTGGTACGAGACATTCATTGACAAACTTACAGTCCTTCACGGGGCCTGAGGAAGCAGACGCACTGCACGGTGACAGGCGAGCTGGATCTCTGAATCATTCGCTCGTGGCTGTGAACGGTATTGCGATCGCGAGTGCCGAATGTCAACATGGGATTTCGCAAATGGTTCTAATTTGCATCGTGGCCTAAATTTAATTGGGCCAACCTTGACAAAGTTCAGCCCAGAGGCCTGTTGGGGTTCAAAAGGACATCGACACACAGTCAAGAGGACAGGGGACAAGAAAGACTGGCTGTGTTTTGGGACCTCCTTGACCATTAAAGTCATATAATGGTGCAAAGTCTCTATTAAAGTTTGATGTAATGAACTTCAGACAGAATGGATCCCCTCTAAAAATCTTCTTCTTCTTCTTGTGGTGTTTGCATGGCATACATCCGTTTATCCATCCATCCATCCATCCATCCATCCATCCATCCATCCATCCATCCATCCATTTATCCATCCATCCATCCGTTTATCCATCCATCCATCCGTTCTCTGTAACTGCCATATTTAACGTGGATATTTTGCATATTTTCCTGAATCTAATCACCAATCGACCAGCATGCACATTAACTTTAAGATAAATTGAGATTCATCAATTGTGTTTCATACACCCGTTCCGTGAATCAGATGTGGTCTGGTTGCAGCGAGGCCATTGAGAACTTTGTACAAACATCGCACTCATTGGCGTTATCCACCGCAGCCCACGATCACGCGTCGGTCCGGCACGCAGCCGTATAAAACGTATACTGCGGCATGTGCGGCAAACAACTGACTGTACATTCAGGCCGCTCCTTCGGAATCGGAGCGGCAAGTACAGCTGCCCGACGAGGCTTGCTGCCTCTGCCGTCAAACTCCTGGGCAGATGGTCCTCTGCGGCATACGGCTCGATCCACAGATCATCAATCAAGCCCATATGGCGCTCTGCAAACTTCCTTCGTAGAGGTACAGTAAGTTTTTCATTACAGCTACTGGTGGCTGCTTTAATTTCGACGAAGGACTCTTCCGTTGTCGTTAACTTCAGCTGGATCATTCTACGTTGTTGTTCTTTTTCTTACCGCCTTTGTCAAAGTGATTGATTTTTTTATCGCAGCCGGTGTTCCTCACCTGTGTCCAGCGGTGCGCTACCTAATATTTAGCTCTTTTCACCCACAAACTCATAATAATCCATCACGGCGCGGTCCTTTACCTCACACCGGTCGGACGCCACCGTTTGCCGTAGACGATCGGACGCTCATTCCACCGGCTGTCTGTTTCATTATCTATAAAAGCGAGCCTTTATGTTCCGTTCGGCTTGTTGCCCGGGCCATCTACGCTGGCAGGATCCGTGGAGGACTCGAGGATTCATAATCGCCGCTCCACCGAGTTAAGCCCACAGCAAAGACATGTTTGTTCTTCTCTTCCAAGATTTCCCTGCATTCATTCGCCCGAAATGTCTTCAAGTTCGTTCGAGTCACGGCGATCTGAGTCGTTCCAGTTTTCGAGACGTGCATGTTTCTTGAAAGTAAGATAAGAAAATTGCAATAAAGTTGTTTTGATTCAAACAATAGTGATAATACAATAATAACAATAGAGAATATGTTGTGTTTAATTGAAAACATGAAGATAAATTGCAACCACAGTTCAGTGGACAACATAGCCGAGAGACTGTATTCACAACGACGTGCTGAAAATGCTCATTTTAATGGGTTTGACCTGCGTGCATTTAAAGGTGTTTGGTAGGTGAGCAGATGTGAATATTAAGTTTTTTAAAGAATTAAGTTGCTGGCAGCACAACTGTCAGGAATTAAGAGAAGCCGAGCGGGTTGCAAATGGGAAGCTGCGAGAATCAATTCAACTAATTAGACCGTCACGCCGACAAACGGCAGTGAGTCAAACATGCAAAAGCCAGAATGCATGTAAGTATGTGCATGTGAAATAAAGATCAGCAGGGGTCGAAGTTTGCCGCCGATTACTGACGAGACCGGTGATTAATAATCCAGCGGAGTGGGAAGATGCTCGTGCATTAAACCCCCAAATTCAACTTAATCCAGAAAACGCCACACGGGGCACACAGAGCCAAAGCCCATCCTCCAATGAAAATGCATGATGCACTGCAGCAGCACGGGGAAAAAGAAAAAGAACACGTTGTCTGACCTGCATCACAGAACACCACATGTGGTCTTTTCTCATATGGAAGTCCACTTCATCAACGTCCAGACCGGTCAAAACGTCACCATGACCTTATCACTGCTCTACCGGTCATCTAACGCTGAAAAGTTGTTCCCAGAGTTCCTTGCGAAGGTGCGTTGGGTTTTTTTTGGAGGTGCTCATGCAGGGCGCAGAGAGCAGAGATATTCGAGACACTTTGAGTGGCTTCTGTACTCAGAAAGTCCCCATGCGTGCTCAGGAATGAGGCAAAAATGGAACACCATAGCCTATCTCTTCTCACAACGCCCCCCGGTGGAAATTGCAGGAATAGCAGAGCATTTTATTGAAAAAAATCGCAAAGACATCTATGATTTTGCCACTTTTTCAAAATCATCCAGTGGCGGGCCGGTTTTGGTTTGTTTGACACCGCTGGTTTAGAGCTCCGGGATCCTAGCGAGTGTGTGAATGCGAGCACATTTTTTGGGAAAAGGTCTATCGGTGTGACTGAACCAAATCCTGTAATGCCGGGACAGAGAGCAGAACAACCTTTGTGGCAGTATTCCGCTATCTGCGTGTGAAAGAAGCTTTGGATGAAGAAGCTGCGAGTAAAAGGTTTTTGTGGAACACCGCCTCACCCTTTCCCACCCACTGCAGCGCTCGCTGCAAATGACACATGAGAGGAGGTAGTCGGGAAAATGAGGCACTGTGAGGTTTTCAAGTTGGAGTCAGCGTTTATCTCGTGAATAGCATTCCTGTCAAATTCCATTCTTTGGGGCATTTCCACTTTATATTTACATGCATTTTTTATGTCATAATAATGCATAGGGGTACATATTTCACATTAATGCAACACAATCCTCATCGCATGGGAGGGAGAGAAGCTTCTCCAGGATTTTGTTCTGCTAATTGGTTCATTCGTAAGTGCCTTTTAAAAGCAGTGGTAATTTGCCATCATGTGATTCATTGCTGGATTGTGAATGAACTGCACTATTTTCCCCAATGAGCCATTCTGAGTGAAGTGACACTGATCACACGGATCGGAATATGAATAGCTGTGATTACTGCAAAAAAAAAACAAAAAAAAAAAACACAAATTAAAGCACGTCGCATAAACCACAAATCCTGACTCGTTTCACTTGGCCGTATTTGCCCTGTTTTGCTCAAAAACACCATTTAAAAAGTCACACCTGTATGAAAATTTTGTGAATTTACTAGTTTTACTGGTTTTTGATTTTACCCTCGTGTGCTCCTCATGTTTGAAGATGCAGTTTGGGGATCATCTATGATAAAGATGCATCAAAAGGGACTTCAGATGTCACAAACGCAGATGTCGAGCATCAGTACAAGATGTGGAAAATCTGGACAAATTTGCAATCCTGGCAGCGTTAGATCTGCGTCAACAGATTAGAATTAAGAGGCACAGCTGGAACCTTTCTGATGTTTGGAAAGAGGTGAAAATCCAAAATGATTCCTTTTTTAATCAATTCTGTGACAAAAATCAACAAACAGAAGCTTTTCAATGAGCATGAATCAAATAAATAAATATCTATCATTCTCCACATGGTAAAATCATTATTGAGGGGAATCCTTGTTTTTCTCTGTCAACCTTAAGTGAAACTTTTAAAAGAATAAAGTCAAAAATTTACAGGAATAAAGTCAAACTTTTACAAAAATAAGGTAAAAAATTTACAGGAATAAAGTAAAAAATGTACAAGAATAAAGTCAAACATTTATAGGAATACAGTCAAAAATACATATTAGAAAATACTTAATCTGAATCTATTTAATACTTTGACACCACAGCACCAGATTATTGTAAGTATCGGGAAATTAAAATGATTGTCCAACTATCATCTATTTGATATTTATTTATCACTATATTTTGTTATTTTCATAACTTTATCCTCATAAATTTACAACTTTACTGTCGCGTTATTCTCAAATTTCATTGTTTTTATTTTTCCAACCGTGGTGCCGATACTCCATCGTAAAATAACACTTGTGCAGTCATGTAGTTGTTTTGAATTTTAACAATGTGTCATTTTCACGCGTGTCAAAACAATCTGTTCTGTTGAATTTCCCAGCCAAATATTGGAGGGAAAACAAAGAAATGAGACGGGGCAGAAAGGAATGACTCACCACGGTCTGAAAACACAACACAAACATCTCTCAGATCACCACTGCAACAACAGACACGTCACGATGGAACGTAAAGAAATCAAATAAATAAATACATACATACTGTGTTAGTATGGTGAACATAAAGCACGATGGGTCTGAGTGAACCTCTAACGTTTATACGATCTATAATTCATCGTTTTGACCCATACAGGTGTAAATCATTGTTTATCTAAATTGTATTATTTCAGATATCGAACACTCTTCTTTCCACGCGGGCATTAGATTGTTGGCTAGGTGGACCGGAGCTTCCTGCCAGCCGTGTTCTGGCCTCCGGGTGGCATCTTCGTATTCAAAATGATGGCGACGCAAAGGGAAACAAAGCTGATGACTGTGTTGCTGTTGATAATGTGCCGTTAACCACGGCGTTCCAGGCCACCGCACGCAGGAAGAGCGGGCTGATCTGAATACCAATATTTAATTAGTGTATTCTGAGTACCTGTTCTGAATCCTAGCATTCTGTTACACAACAACGCCGCATGTAATTATACTCAAACGGCGCCGTTCGTGCATTTGCATACACGTAGGTGCTGACAGAGATGCAGAACTGACAATAACTCTGGAAAGAAGCTGAAAAGTCCACGTTTGCGCAGTTCAGCTACTTCCCCGATTTAAAGGTGGACATCACATGTAGCACAACAAAGGGCCAAATTTACAACAAACGGAGGCTCCGACCTCGACCAAAACGTCCTGCAGAGGGAGGGAGTGTTCAGCTGAGCTCACCAACACATCAACTCTTCCCTCTCTGCAGGACTCTTACACCAACGGTCCAAAAAATCAACAGAGACACTTTCCCACCCTGACAATGAACTCAGCTGAAGTCAGGTACACACCTCTGTTGTCCCTGTAACCGAGACTGAAAGACTGAGGAAGAGCTTCACCTTGAGGACACTTGAGGGCTTTTGCACCCACTTGATTCAATAGTAAAGGTCCTATTAGGACTCTTGTTAAAAACGCCAGTAACTCCATTTGTATATATCTGATCATTCATTTATATACAGTAGTTAATAACTGCAGATGTGCAAATTTGGACAAACTGTGCACCGCACATCATATTTTACACACACACACATATATTTCTTAAACAATATTTCTATCCTATACATGCATATTTCCCCCTCTATCATATTGTTATTGTTTTTTTCAGCTTATCTCCATTTTTATTACTTTACTTACTGCACGGTCGCTGAGCTACCAGCAGCTTCTCGCTGCTCTGTGTACTCTGTGTTTGTGGGCAGGTGTCAAATAAACTTTGAATCCTTTGAAATACACAGTAGACCTGATTTATGCCTGCCGTTTGGAGTTATTTGGCAGATATGAAGGAGATAGAAGAGCAGATATAAACTTTGCAGTGCTCATTAAGGGGAGTTTGATAATACAAAGGGAGATCAGATAACCCTTGATGCTCCTTAGTATGATAGATAGATAGATAGATAGATAGATAGATAGATAGATAGATAGATAGATAGATAGATAGATAGATAGATAGATAGATAGATAGATAGATAGATAGATAGATAGATAGATAGATAGATAGTAGATAGATAGTAGATTTGTTTAAATTGCTCACTGGTTCAAAAAACAACTTGGGTGAACAAGTTGAAGCAGGAGGTTGAGTATGCAGGCGGAAAAACGCCATGAACAGTATCATTATCCTGGTTGTAGTCATCATTCGGGTCACATGCAGCTCAAAACTCTGTTGGCAGGAGCTGAATTGGACAAAACAGATGGAAAATCTCATATTATATCACATGATGTGAAGAACAAAGGAGGAATTAATTCATGTCTGTTTGGAAATCTTAATGCAGTTTTATTCAAATTAAATATAAATAAATCCAAATA
>OMNV01011983.1:0-12896 GCA_900303265.1 Brotula barbata | reverse complement strand
CCCCTTCTCTCCTCTCTTTCACTCGGTTAGATTCATTTCCTCACGGTCACACCCCGCGGATAGCTATGTATGTTGCATTACATTATACGCGTAATGCCATTCAGGGGTTTCGTCAGTTTTCCTCAGTTTGTAAATCAGGTTATGTTGGCTTATTGGATACATTTATGTGCAGCGTTCCTCGAACAACTTCTGAGGAGCGTTTACAGCAGAGTTTCTCCAAACATCTCTGCTCATGTGCCAGTGTACACCTGTTACGCACGATGTTCTTGGCGCATTACGCACGAACAGACCGAAGCCGGCGCGCATCAGGGATACAAATCCAGCTTGTCCGCTTTGAATTGCAGAGCGTACGCGTTTCCACTGCGCTCTGCCTGCCAAAGTGATTCTTACCAAACGGATAGCTCCGGCGCTCAGGTCTGATTGGTTAAAGACGCACACCTGTGACCACAAACTTCATTTAAATATTAATTTGACAACTGAAAAATCTCCACTCATACTGATACTCATACGTATCACCCACCAACCGCCTTGTTCATTCTGAGAGAACTACTGTTTATTACCAAGCGAAGACATATGTAACGCATACACATCCTCAATGTTCACGTTTGTACCCAGATAATCTCTTGATTAACTGCTGATCGAAATCATATAGGACAAATGATTGTATTTTACCGCTATGGAGGCATTACAAAATGCGCCATGCGTTTACAAGCACTGACAACGTGTATTCTTCCTTAAATATTATGACAATTTACTTCATTTTACTCCATTTACCATCTACCGAATGTGGTATTTTGCACATATGATGAACTCAATTGCACATCTTTTTGTTATCTGTTTATATCCTTATGCAGGTTGTAACCATAACCAACTTGCACTCTTAGTTTGTGTCTGTGTACTTGTAGGTCTCCACGGTGACAATGAATTTGTATCTAATCTAATCTCTGAAACATTTCCCACTTTCACTTTTTTCGGGAATATGCGTTGATTCACACTCCATTGTGAATGAATATCAAAATATGGACGTTTCTGCACGTCCAGGAAAGTTTAATCGTATATATCACGTAGAATGCCTTGAAGGGTTTTACAGGCCGAAACAACAAAAAGTTGTGCACGGAGCATGAAGAAGGACAAGACAAAAAAACAAAAAAAAAACATGACATGTAAGGAAAAAGAGGAACGAGAGAGGAAATTCAGAGAGATTCAATCTTCTCGAACAGAGTGCTTTAGGGAAGAATAAATGATACATTGAAGGGAGGCTATGTCCCAATACAGGAAAATATCATAAATACAACACTAGAGTCGTGATTCGGTGAGACAAGTCCATCGACGTGGGTCAAAATGAATTGTAGATATAATATACATACAAATAAAAAGAATAAAATCAAACGCACACGATAATAACTAGCATATATGCTGTACATCCAAGTTGGAGTGACGAGCACGGAGAGACAATTCAGACTGTTTTAACACGAAATTAAAGGAAAATGTCTCTCGTTTGCCATGCAGACACCTTTTCTGCCGTGTTCCTTTTGTCTGAAGAATGAGACAAGCGGGCACGTTTATGATCTTGTAAATCAATGGCGCTGGTGTGGAGTGGCCAACTTTCATTTCTTCGTCACATAGTTTTGCACCCCTGAGTATCATATGGAAGTCCGAGCGGGCCTGGTTACAACCTGCAGCCGAGGACGGTGAAGGTTTTCCGGGGAGATTTAACACTGTCCTCCGTCTGCAGCTGCGGGTCTCGGGGTTCACGCGCAGCCGCGACGCTATTGAGTGCGGAACAAAGCGCGAGACAGCGACCCATTTTGCTCAGCTTGTTGCCTCGCGCTGCAAACACCGCGACCCTGACCTTCGGCGCGCGCCCACAGCGTCATAACATAAATAGTCATGTTTCATGTGACGGCGGGAAACAAACAGCGAGCCATCGACTCATTTCAGCACATTACGAGGCGGAAACGGTTACCTGATTACTAAAAAGTCATTTTATTTTAGGATTTCTCACTCAATCCGGATAATTTAATCTCTTAAACTCTGAGCCAACCACCAATGAGTCCATTTTCTAAAGTTTTATTTTAAATTCTAGTCAAAGGTTTCCAAAAATAAAAAAATATATCAGAGTGCATTCTGGGAAAATCCCTTCAACATGATACCAAAGGTATCAATAGATTACTACTGTGAAAATGCTGAGTAAATCTATTCACAATTCTGAAATAATCCTGGACAGATTCTGTTTAAATTCACTCCATTAACAATTCATTTAGCAATCTTAAAGGGTTTAAATCTACTCTAATATTATGCTTATGCTTTAATTCTGTGCTCTCCTGTAATATTATTCTTAGACTGGTGGGCAAAACATTTGAAATCTCAGCAATTTATATTCTCCCTTTTTCTGCATGCATGGCAACTTTAATAGATCTCTTACATGTTTGGCACACAAAAAGATCTTATTTTTGAATAACCATCATCCCTTTAAAAACACATTATAAATTTACCAGTGCTTTGCCAGGTTTAAAGGGAGTAACTGCAATATAAGATGTTTTAGTTCCAGTGAAATTTAAATATATTACCTGAACCAAATTTTAGTAAGTTACAGAAAAAGATTAAACAGGCCTATTTTGATTGAAAATGATAAACTATTTTCATTGTAGTGCAGATGTGCATATTTGACGTACAATTTCATAACAAAATACATAAGATACACACATAAATAAAATAGATGTAAAAAAAAATCAATTCTGATTCATCACCATCATTATTATTATTATTATTTGAAAGTCTATTTAAAAACAAAACAAAATAATATCGAATTACATGTAACACTTCTATTTCTCATTTCACGATTACCAATACAGGCCAAATTGCATTTCTATCAAAAACTGCCCTTAGCGGTATATTAATATGATTGTAATATGAATTGATATCTGTTTTGAATGTTTCTAGCCTAAAATAGCTTTTTTTTTTCTATTTAATTTGTGTCCTGTGTCCTGGGGTCCCTTCAAGAATTCGCCATAGTTTCGATATTAATCATCTCCTGTTTGTTTTTCATCCCTGTGCTAATTAATGTAATTAATTTGAGGGGGAGTAGTTGGATCAGTGACCCACGCTCTGACTGAGTGGAACCGGAAAGAATCGCATTAAGGCATGACACAGAAGGAGCAAAGGGACAATTATAAACAAAAAGTAAACACATAAACACCGGGGGTAAAAACCGTCTCTGTCTGACTTTCTGTGGGAATTTTGGCTTTCAGCAAATCCAGAGAAAAACTTTATGGATGGACATGGCTGATGATCTGCCTGATGATTTGTTTTACTTTGATCAAAGCTGTATAAATGACTGGAGAATGTGTTTACAAATGAAACGCTCGCTCTGTTGTGTTCTGTTCCTTGTCACTCATATGTCACATATTTAAACTGACCTTTGCAGACAAATGAAGTTTACGTCAAAACAAATTGCGATGAATTACACGTAATAGGGTTGAACAGCTGACAGGGACGCTCCTTTGTTGTTTTCTTATTTAGCAGCACGAGGGACGTTTATCAAGGAATAGGCTCACATTAGAGCGTTGCTGGGCATTCCTTTCTAATGTATATTCATTTGCGATAACCCTGTTTCCCTTTGAAGTCTAAAGAAACACACTTTTGCGTGTATCACAGCACTGGTCTTGATTCAGTTGATCATTTCTGTACCCGTTGATATAAAACGCTGCACTCAGACATGGCAGAGCCTCAGCGGTGACCGAGAGTATACCGCTGAAACTCCAGGTGGCACATCACTTGCGGCACGAGGCTTCATTTTGCAGCCACAGCTCCTGGGTGTTGCTCAGACTGGAGCCTGGAATGGGGGCTTAGGTGCAGGCAGGGCAGATTGAGAAACGGGATACTTTATTTGTCCATGAAACATTATCTGACACAACATGGCACCAGCCTATTTGTATCTAAAGGCAAACAGTTCAGTGTGACAATTTGACAAGAGTGGACAAGGCTCCTGCCACTGCATTTTTATACCCGCTGCTTAGAAAGAGGTGTTGTGGCAAAGCGGGTGTGTGTGTGTGTGTGTGTAAGAGCTTCTGTCCTCACATTTAATCCCCATACACGGACGTCACTTGATTTGAAAAGGTGTTCTGAGGCTTGTTCTCTTGGGCTTGTCTGAAAGCACTGACAGGATGTTGAACACACAACCTCACAGAAAGTGTTTTGTGGGGGGCTCACCTGCAGCAGACGCAGGCACCGACACACACAGCAGCTCCCGACAGAGGGATTTTACGTAACAGTCTGAGGGAGGACTATTGTTTCATTATGTCAGCTATGGACGAATGTTGACTGCAAATATATTCCGAAAATGTGTCACCGCAGGAGAATGAAAAGTGGTGCTGAATCCACGGATCCACCGTCGCAGGTGACCCATAAAGATTCCAGTCGGGTTCGGGGTCTCAAACATAAACCGACGGCCACAGAATCCTCAGCTACATCTGTCAGCAGTCTACTCTACTTCTTTTCATCCCAGCGTGTGATTTCTGTATCTACTCCTTATAATCATCGTCATAAAAAGCAACATTTCACTTCTTGATCGTCGTTACTTGAATTTACACGAACATAATGTCTCCATGAACACGACGATCAAACTGTTAAAACCTGCCTGTATGTGTAATAAAGTTTAGTTTGACTCGCGCTGTACAGTGAAACACCTTCGCACTCTGGGCCTCACATGGGCGATGCGTTGGAGCCATTTTTGTTCCGAGGCGTTGATGCAGTGCAGGTCTTTTTAGGGCGAATTCCTCCTGTGTGGCTGCTTTAAACAGCCTGTCTTTGCTATTTACATCCGTACGTACAGACACGAGAGATAAAAGAGAAAGACGTTTTCACAGCGGGACTCGTGAGTCAGGAAACGTGTTATTGTTACGTCATGAGTGGATGTGTACGATACTTAACCCTTAAAAAAAAGCATCATCATTATTTATTCATTTCTCACTTACATGTGAGCTGAAAATGTCCAAGAATGTTTATTAATGGACAAGTGCAGGACGTTTATGTGAAATTCTACCACGACTGCTTGACCGCACGGACTAGATAGCACAGTTGGCGCTTTTAGCAGAGAAGACAGCCATCAGTTTCCGAATATTGACAGTACAGCTGTGCCGGTTGAAAATCCTCTATGGATGAAGCATTTCATCAAAAGCACCGTCCTCAAGCACCAAATCAAAGCGGGAGCCACCATGGCACATACAAACACCATCAAATGACAACAATGACATGCTTCTTTTAACTTCTATTCTTCGATAAAGATCATTCATCAGGCAGAACTATCCCCTCAGAACGTGTGATTGGAATTCAGGAGACTTTAAGTCCTCATCCTAGCCACTCCATCTTCAACACGGATGCTCCGAGATGAACTGCTGAACCGGACACCTCCATTCAGCTGTTCTGCTCCACCTTTTTAAAATAATAACGGCAAAATGCATGGGACCCAAAATCAGGGATCCACATCACAATTTCGCTGAGGCACTGAGGCATCCCAAACCTGCATCCAATTTAGATAGATATGAGGAGGAGAGGAGACAGAGGGGCCTACCCAAAAACAAAACAGATGCAGGATATTAAGTGTGTATATGTGTGTGTCTGTGTGTGTCAGATGTAGAAATGGATTGAAAGAGGTGAGTGCGATGAGACAAGAGGTGTAGTCTAACCTTTGGGAGGAAACAATCCAACTCTGTGATGGCCTTTCCTGTGTTGACACGCATGGAGAAACCCATGGAATCAGATGGCATTCAAACTCTGATTCTCTGTAATGCCCTTACCTCGCTGCTATTACGATAGTGGTACATATAGTTGGATATACTGACTTCCCAATTATTCTCATGATATGAAAGAGAGGAAAAGATGGATGTTAATGTTTCTCAGTCCACACGGGAGCCGGGATGGCATAATTCTGCTGTATTCTACGTGTAATAAATACGACTGATGGTGTAAGCCAGACTGTTGAATTACATTTACATATAGATTTACATTACCATCAACATGTAATAATAGCACAGACCCGAGTGTCCGTGTGAGTCACTCACACATGCATGCATACAGCCAGCTGGCGTTCACGCTGTTATGACTTTTCACAGGTAATATTTTTACTCATTGAGGAAGGTGAAAGTGCCTGATGTACGTCAGACTGACAATAGTCTTGGTGCTGACATCAATTGTGACCCTGCTGCATCTTTTGTCTGCTGAGAGAAATGCAATGCCTGGAAATTAAAGCATTTTTCCACATCCGCTTTAAGGTTAATAATGAGGTTTTATGATCAGCGTGTGCTTTTCCTGATAGTGTCGGGTCACACATCTACACTGTGCAGCCACTGCGTAGCATTTTTGCATACAAAGCCCAACAAGCAGAGCTTTTTACTCGATAGTCGTCGTTTTTAAGCTCATTTTGAGATTTTCATTGATGGTTCTCATTTTGTGAATCCTGTCCTATCCATTCATTTTCACCGTTCATTTTGTTTAAAATGATGACCTTTCACAAGAAGACAAAACAATAAAAGGAGAAAAAAAGAAAGATTGTTCATTTGCATTGCAAAAACATGTTCGTTCTGATCAAACTTCTCGTGATCCTTCCTGATGAACTTGTGACTGCGTGAGGATGGGTGGGGCTGATTAGAGCTCATAACCCAAATCAAAGTTTTCATCGATCTGATTCAATTGATCAGGCCAATAAGAACTATGACAGATGATGATGAACCTTCGAATAGCAAAGTAAACTCAAGGCTAGAACTCTTAACCATCTGAATTTAATCGGTGCCAGATTTTCGTTAACATACAGTAAAACTGACTGAAAGCATTTTTGTTCATAAAAAAAGTAAAGTAAAAGTATAATTCCGAAGAAAAAAAAAAAAAAATTTAATCAAAACAACGCACTCCAAGACGATGTGAAATAAAATCAAAATTGGTCGTCTGTCTGCAGTCCACATCGGCCTCTCCACCAGCCATCCCTCCTCATTAAACAGGCGAGCAGATGGAAAATGTCACTAATGACATTGAGGGTGAACGCAGAAGCACAAGTAGAACTCAAACTTCTGCACGGAAAGACAACAAGGTTTTAAATTAGAGTGTTCACTTCTGTGCAAAACACTCCCTGATCTGGCAGCTTTAAAATGCAGCCATTAATTCATGTTCACAATTATGAAGGCTTGTGCCTCACACTTGACATCTAGATTAAATCAAAAGGGTTGACAGAGTACACTTTTAGAAATAACCCCTATTTTCCCTCTATTTAAGAAGATTTCTGCTCACATGCAGTGAATACGTCAGGACAATATGATTGGCATGTTATTCCACCAATTGCAAAGCCCCTAGAGATTAAAATACAGTGGACTACTACACAATTTCCTTCTTTCACAATTTTGTAAAGTACTTCTTTTATATTATTTTTTCTTGATGTATAGCTGGTGAACTTGTTTTTTTCCTGCCCAAAATGGAAAATAATGAAGACAAGAGTAGTGGAGAAGAGACAAGAGAAGTATAATATCTGTAAAGTGATGTTTTATGGCAGGGGGTCGTGTTTTCAATTGAAGTTTTAATGTTTGTTAAGGTTTTGCCTCTACCCATAACATATGTTGTACTCGTGGAGTTTCTTCTCTACTTTTAAAAGCTAAACAAAATAAAAATGTAAAGGTGGAGGTCACTAAAAATAAAAATTAAGACAGAAAAAAAATTTTTAAAAACTCGTAAAACAAAATTGTAACTGAGCTCAAAATTAAATACAATTTGAAAATAATATTAACGTCAACAATGAATAAAAATAAATGGAAATTTAAAAAAATGGATGCACAGAAGAACAAGAACAAGAGATTTTTTGGCATTTCTGCTTTGTTATGATGGTACAGTCAGTAGTGGGATACACAGGAAGAACAGGGCAGAGAGAGGGGTTGACATGCAGCAAAGGGCACAGGTCTGAATCGAACCTGCGCTGCTGCAGTATGTGGAATGCACTCTAGCTGAGCCACCGGGGCCCCCCCTTTCCTTGTTTTATTATTTTTTTGACAGCACACCAAAAATAGAAATATGCCAAGAAACTGAATATGTAGTAACGTCAGTGTTTGTATCTACAAACCCCACTTCACTGGCAACAGTACTGCCACAGTACAGCAGAAAATGCCTAAAAACAAACAAACAAACAAAAAACTAAACTAAACAAGAACCACTGACAGCATTAGGTAGCCAGGCAACGTAAGCTAAAACGACAAAAACATTGCAGTGAAAGCATACTGAGCACTAGGCCATTGCTGGCATAATAGGGGAGTAGCATCATTAATACATGAATCTCATTGTGTGGCAAAGTGAACCCTGAAATGTTATGTTATGATATATGACATCAGAATATTTTTCATGTCGTTTTTCTGAACAAACACTTTCAGCTACAAAAAGGCTTCTAGGTCAACATAGACTATCGTGATATATCATAAAACGGTGACGGTTTTATATTGCAGCGTGATATAATTTTAGTGTTGTACCTCTCAACGCTGTCATTCGCAGGGAAACGTCACAGTCGGCCAACGCGTTTCCATAGACCAGAACCGGAAGTTACCGGTCTCTCTCCCTCTGGGTGGAAGGAGGACTGAGAATCTGGAACTTGTAATCTTTACACTTCGTCCAATAAAGGTCAGTTCGTGTCTGTTAATATTAAACACGACCCGTGCCGTTTGGTGGTCTCTATTAGGAGTGACGCCAGTGTAGTCTATTGTTTCTCCATCTGCGTTTACGGTGAAAGAGCTACATTGTTTACATCCAACCGGTGCTGCTTACGAACACGTGGATATACAAGAGGAGCACATGCTAGCTAAGGACTGTCGGCGTTTAGGAATAACTTTACATTTCTCATTGTCCGCTTGTAGTTTTTGGGCTTGTCTGTGTTTCTGCTGGTCGTGAAGCACCTGTCGTCCACTCAGAGCTTCCTAGAGAGCTAACTTGTAGGCTAACTTATTAGCATTTAGCTAGCTAGGCTACCACTATGCCAACTAAAGTTAGAGCTGACAATCATTGGGAAAAAGTGTCTTTAATGTGATTTGATTCGTAAATTGTGCCTTGTGTGCCCAGAATTACACCCTGTCGTCTCGCAGATTGCGTTTATTTGAGCAGCAAATTAATCCACATTCTATTTGTACACCAGTTTAATAGTAGTAGGAGTTGAATTCACTGCATTCAAATTAATACAGCTGATGTGCAAAACACTAAAATAATTGCATACATACACAAAATACATATGACTTGTATTACTTCTTAATATGCTGGGCTTAAAACTTATCAGTAATTTGGGTGCCCAGGTCTCTGTGGACTGTTAAACTCACATATAGCACTGTAACACAGCGACCATAAAGACAGTGGAGCTGTCCTTATTCCCTGGTGGCGGATTGTGACCGGCCAGCATGGCCTTTGTGGCATGTGGGAGCCAATCATCTCTGGCCATCATAGCACAGACACGCAGGACTGGCCAGTACAATGGGCAAATGTCCCCTCTCTATCCTGTGTGTGTGTGTGTGTGTGTGTGTGTGTGTGTGTGTGTGGGAGAGAGACAGAGAGATTGGAAAAATGAGCAAAACAGTGTATGTTTTACAGACTGTGACCAGTAGACCGTAACACAGCTTCAATCATAATCATTTTAAATTGGTCCCAGTTAATTCCTGGTCAAGTGTGTGCTCATATCAGCATCTGTCAGGATATAAACTTGGACCCAAGCTGTGGTTTAATGCCACTATTGTAATACAATACCCTATAGGAAAACATACTGTACATGAGAATGAATATAAAAGACCAAAGTCTGTGTCTTTGATATAAATGGAGTTGGATGGGGGATCATAGATTAACTACCTTTAAGCCACACAGGTTGTGCGTTACACTTACTTGTGCATATATCTATGGGAGCTCATTACTGCCTGTCAATGATGAACATGTTTGTCCTCCTTTATGTTCTACTGTGTAACTTAATTTTCTTGTGTTGGTCCATCCCGTGCATGTGTGAGATAGCAGTAATAATTGGGCTAAACCCGCGGCATCACAGGTGTGGTCCCTTCCTGATTTTTAAAAGAGATACTTGTGTGATTTTACAAAAATGAACTGTTTAATTTGGACCATTTTTGCAGATATTTGGCATCTACTTATCAGTTCAACAGTAGTCCGTAAAATGGATAAGCATCAAATCCCAGACCTTGACCCATGGAACCTGTGGAAAAGCTCTAAAAGCTATTCTACAAAACAAGAGTAGTTAGATACTAATATCCTCACTGTTGTGTCTTTTCATATGATGCTTAAATTATTGTATTTTTCATGGATGAAATGTTTCATGAATGTTCGTGAACCCTTTTATTCCTCTCAATTTCAGCCCCAGACGTTGCCATTCTCCAGATGTGAGTGTTTTGTGTGCATGCATATGTGTGCAGGCTGTTTGTGGCAATGGACTACCAGAACCGGGAGGAAGTGGAGGATGATCTCTACAGAGAGGAAGAGGTAGAGGACTCTGATGAGACCCACAGTGAGCTGGAATTTCACCTTTATAGTCAGCTCCACTACAGCTCCAACCCTGGGCAGACAGAAGAGCTTGAGAACAGAGAAGAGGAGGAACACAAAGGGAAAGATCAGGACAGCCAGCAGCCTGAGGTGACAGAACAGACCTCAGACGGTGACGGAGAAGGTGAAGACGCTGGAGAAAGCAGGCCTCTCTCCCCCAGTACAAGCCAGCCACACCAATGCCTGAAAGCACGCACAGAGGTGGAGCGGAAGGGAAAGAAACTCCAAAAAAAGAAGAGCGCAAAATGTGGGCATAAAGATGACAAGTCATCGCTTTTTCCGGAGATCATTGTCATTGACTCCAGCACAGATGTCATCACCATTTCTGATGACGAATCGAATGACAATGATGAAGGGGAAGGGGTCTGTGTCATGAAGGGTCAGGGCTCAAAGCTGCTGCAGGCCTCCACCTCTACACCACAGGTAAATGAAGATACAGAAAGACTGTGCGTGCGTGCGTGTGTGTTTGCTAATACATACTGTATCTGTACTGTATCATAGGGTTCATTCTGAGTGCTGCATGATGTCATTAGTACAATTTTTAATAATAGGCTTTTTACATTTTTATTTAAAAACCGCCCTCAGTGGGACATGTCCTCATTCGCTATATTTACATTCATACTATGCTTATTTGTGTATACTACTATTAATGTAAGCTGTACACGGGTGAAATTCCACTGAATCATCTGAGTATGACGAGAGTCATACTCAGAGTCATACTCAGAGGAAATACATATGTTGGTGGCTTATTCTTATGTTTACTTGCTCATTTCTCTAGAATAGCAATAGAATCGCATCCTGCCATGACCCAACTTAAAGGTTGAAACATTTGTGTTATACGTCACAAATGGTAAACTTGCGCAGCATCAAGCATCTTGAATTTACGACTTTTAAATAATACTTTGTCCGCTGTTTGAATCCAAGTTGTAAACTGTACAAACACTCGCATGTAGCATAAGATTTTCATGTCCTTGAATAAATCAACAATTGTATGAATTAACAGTTGCACAATCTAGATCTGAGCAGGAATATTTTAATTCATGGCAGTTTCAATCTCAATATGATGTGTTATGGCTTTTGAAATTATCGATTTGTTACCTTACTCACCGTATAATTTAAGTTTTAAAGCATCCGTATATGTAGATAGTGTTGATTCCTCGCAGCCTAGAGTGCCAAGTTGCAGTCTTTCAAGCATCATTGACACTTCAGTCTTGCTTTGGATAATGCTGATTAATTCTCGACAGTTAAATTACAGTCTGATTAGGTACCATCCCCTTAAAGCTGATTGATTGAAAGCTGTTAATAGTGAGGAGCAGTGACAATTATTGGGAGGCGTGGCAGTTCACATGCTAACAAATAACACTGAGGAATTGTAGGCCTGAAAACCTGCTTCACATTTCTGTAGATAATTATAAATGGTTCCATTAAAAGTGAATTGTTTGTGGTTTGATGTTAACCTTTTATTTTGACATCTATGTTTATTGTGTGGTTTTATAGACAACCCAGAAGAGGAAGACGGGCCTGGGTGCTGAGTTGACCGTGGAATCTAGCAGCTCAGAATCGGATTCAGATGAGTCAAAAACATCGAAACCCAATGAGTCTGACTCATCTGAATCGGATTCAGACGGTCTAGAAAACTGGATGATCCTGGGCCGAGAGAAACAGGATGGAGACCATTCCATCTCACTTAATTTGGAGGGAGCATCTGAAAAAAATTCAGGTTTGTTTTTCTTTGTGTTTTCCCAAAAGTGTCGTTTGAAGGTGCACATGCCATGTCAACGTGCGGCCACACCTGTGCGTGCGTGCGTGTATTGCCTGCTCTGAGTGCTGTAGAACACGTCTTTGTTTTTGAAAAAGTCAGCGAGTGTGTGGATGTGTGTGACCAGGAGAATGGAAGTGGTGAGCAATTTTGTCTCGTCCAGCTCATTCAGAACACTTAGCCTACCTGCAGGGCCACGATAAGCGGCGGGCACAGCAACGGACCACATTGTGAACAAGCTGCGTGCGTGCAACTTTGTATGCACACATGCAACATCTGTGTCTGCATGTTTACAAATGTGTAAGCTCTTAGCATTCCCCGCGCTCTGTGCCCAGCCGCTCGGCCCTCCGATGCATCTTGAAGTCTGTTTGTGTGAATATTTGCGTTTATAAAATATTCCAATTGTAATCAGCATGCGTGTGTACATACGCGTACATACCAACAGTCGTAACGCTAATGCCAAAAACAAACAAAACGGAGAGACAACAATGCAGGGAGCGGGCGAGGGGAGGCAGGGAGAGGTGGGAGTAATCAGAAAAATGAATAAAAATGTGCCCTGCAAATCTCTTCAGATCTACACATTATC
>OMNV01011978.1:3165-22359 GCA_900303265.1 Brotula barbata | reverse complement strand
TAAATATGATGTATGACGCGGTTTATTTTTGGGCCGACCCTGACGTCAAGAGAACACACGTTTCATTCAGCAAGCAAGAAAGTGAGTTATTTTTAACCACAGCATCTCCAGGTTGTGACTGATTGCGCAGTGAAAGGAATACTCCCTATTGGACTGGTGTAGTGCGCCTCCATAACAAAAGCCACGGAGCTCATGCGCTATGGTGCCAGAAAGGTCCGGTACCTTGGAACCCAAACAAGGACACGTCTTTGGGAACACTTACAGCTGAAAACGAGGGATATTCGAGAAGAGCTGCTCCAAACTTTGTGTCTTTAACAATTAATAATCCTGATTTATTCTTGCGCCACAAAGACTCGGCACTTGGAGCATGAGAAACCTTTCCTCTGAGCAGGTAAGACTTGGTAGATACACAAGTTTATAATTTTTACAGACATTTACCCGCAAAGTGAACACAAACGGAGCCTCTTTTAATTCAACTTGTGCCCTTACGCGTCGCCACCTCCTTCGTGTCCCTGCAGGAGGCTGGCGAGTATCAGCGAATCTGCTTAATTACAACACATCACGAGCACCGTTTTATTCTTTTAATAATGTAAATGAATATTTATTTGAGACATAGTGGCAGAGAATTACTTCACCACTCTGTAATAATATCATAATGGTAGTGCGCCTCCGTCAAGTTACCCAAAATGAGAACCATGGACAGCGACTCTCGGCGCGGTGCGTCGCCGTGTCATCTCCAGAAGAAGCTGCTTGAATCTGTCAATGTTTTTAATAATTTAGTACTCATAACAGCAGAGATGTCGTTGACGTTGAGTGATTTACATATATGTCTGTTTCAACGCGCAAAGATATCCGAGGCTGGTGTTTGTGCGCGTCGCATGTACGCTGGATGTTTGTATCGATCATCGTTATAATATAAATAAGACAAACAAGATGCTGTCTTACGATTAGATCAACTTTAAATCTAATTGCCTGTAAAAAATCTATACGATTTGCTGCCAAAATGTCTTTTCCAAACGGACATCATTGCTCTCTAATTTCAACTTTGGTGGTTTCCATTTTGCACAACATAAAAGCGAATGCTCCACAGTGAGATTATTATGAGATAATGTTGGTATAAGATTGTATTTTATGTTAGATTTGTCCACTGGACCTGTATGTTGTCAGAGTCTGCCACCTGCTGGTGATGCTGTTGTGATCCAGTTGTCAAAGTCTTCATTTAAATACTTGAATTATTTGTTCAAAGGGCTGTAAGCTGTAACTGCTTTTCCACGCCGACGGAGAGCTCTGTGATTGGCTGGGATGATGGCAGACATACTGGAGCTGCGGACCGATGGGAACTCGCTCCTGAAGGCCGTGTGGCTCAAGCGACTGAGACTCACCAGGCTCCTGTTGGAAGGGGGCGCGTACATCAACGAGAGCAATGAGCGTGGAGAGACGCCGCTCATGGTGGCCTGCATGTCCACGCACTCTGATCAGCAAAGTGTAAGCAAGTCCAAGCTGGTGAAGTACCTGCTGGACAACCAAGCAGACCCCAACATGCAGGACAAAGCGGGTAGGACCGCCTTAATGCACGCCTGTATCCATAAGGCCGGACACGAGGTGGTGGATCACCTGCTGACGAATGGAGCTGATCCCAGTCTGGAGGACCGAAGCGGGGCCTCGGCGTTGGTCTACGCCATCAACGCGGACGACAAGGAGACGCTAAAACTGCTCTTGGATGCGTGTAAAGCTAAAGGCAAGGAGGTCATCATAATCACCACAGACAAGTCCCCATCGGGCACTAAAACCACCAAACAGTATCTCAACGTCCCCCCATCTCCAGAGCTGGATGAGAGGTCCTCTCTGGTCTACTGCACGTCTCCCTCTGATATTGACGTCAGCGCACCTCCGGCACAAGAACAAGAACAACAAAACACAGTATTTACTTTCCAGACAAAGCTCAAACCAACACCCAGCTCATCCGTGAAGCTCACCAACGGGCCCACCTCTCCGGCACGTCGGCCTGCCAACCCCAAGCGGGCACGTTTGCCTCAGCTGAAGCGACTCCAATCGGAGCCTTGGGGACTGATCGCTCCGTCCGTGCTGGCTGCAGCCGCTACCCACGAGGAAAGTAAAAAGGCGAGCTCCGACGAGGATGTCGTTACAGGTGTCAACGGACTCTCTCATAGCAAGAGGTCAGCTTTGTCCCGACAGAACAGCGTTGACGGCAAGGAGAGTTTATTCCCACTTGTCGGCGAGCAACACTGCAAACTGACGACCTCGCTGTCGGTTCCTCCAACAGCTAAAACGTCACTGGAGAGATCTCTGGGTCAGCACCAGCCACTGGCACGGCGCAGCACTGTCCCCGTCGAGCAGGACGGAAGCAACTGCAACAGCGTACCAGTCAGTCTGAGAGACACAATTCACAGAAGACGCCTAGGGAATGATCACTACGACTCAGACTCACAGCTCTATTCAGACTCTGCCACATTAGACTCCCCAAAAGTCCCAGTGGAGCGGAGAAAACTCAACACTTCTCCCCTCGCCATGCTGACCAGTTCTAGAGAATCTCTGGACAGCAACAACAGCACATCCTCTCCCAGCACAGCACGCAGGCGTGCACCGGGCCTCTTGGAGAGGAGAGGGTCAGGGACTCTGCTGCTAGACCACATCTCCCACACCAGACCAGGTCACCTGCCCCCTCTGAACATTAACCCCAACCCTCCCATTCCTGATATTGGGGCTAGTAGTAAGCCCTCCTCACCTCTAGCTACAGGCATCAGATCCATAGTTCCAGTAGCACCAAACACACCAAAGAGAGGAGGCCTCAAGTCGAAGAAAAAGCTTGTAAGAAGGCATTCTATGCAAGTGGAGCAGATGAAGCAGCTTTCAGATTTTGAAGAGCTACACATTAGTTAGTGACGGTTTTAATGCAGAGCATATCGTGTGCGTTGAAAATGTTAGCACCCAAAATCGTCGGGTGGCACCGGATGGGTTCAGTGGTGTAGACTCAGATAGCCATTCTAGATGTTGAATAATGTATAATTTAACATTATATTGAAACTGAGCAATATAGATAGGGTCTCCTTTGTAATCCTAAATCTTAAGGATTGTGATCTTTTGAGAATTTCAACATCTGCTGTATATGTATCGCAGTTTTGAATGTAAATGCCAAGATGTGGCACTTTCCTCTAAACAAGCTCTTAGATGGTAATGTAGGGAACAAACAGGGTCCTTTTGTAGCCAATGAAACATTTGTGTGCACTTTGTGCATATGTAATTAGCACCATAATGGATTTACATCAGAAAAGAAAAAAAAATGTGATGCACTTGTCCAAGATGTAGCTTGAGTATGATGAAATTTGACTGTTTGTAGCAAATGTGTACAAAGTGCCTTTAAGATACATGAAAAAAAAACAAAGTGTGGACAGATACATTCTGTGTAAAAAACATTTTAAGTCCCAGTGATGTAACCAAAATAGTTTGAGGAAACGTAATGATGACTGATGTGAATGAATCAACAATATGCCTTATAAGACGGGTAAATTATGGGCTATGTAGAACAGCACTTTATTGCCCAGAAGAAAAAAAACAGGGACTTGCAACTAACAGTGTTACAATCTTTCAAAGCAAACATAATTTCTGAACTAATGTATTCATGTAACATTGAATGATAGCCCTTAGTCAATGCAGACATTGGTGACAATTAAAGAGTCATTTTACACAAATGACAAAGAAAACTGTAGATCATACAGCTTCCATGTAATTTACCAGTGAAACATTACTTCTATTAAAAAAAACAAAAAAAAACCAATAACACAATCTATAGTATTTTTGTAAGTAGTTTGTTGTATATTCTAAATAAATGTCTATCACTTGTGACTTTCTGCTGTGTTGTTTATATTTTTCACATGAAGAAAGGGCTCGGCTGACAGTGGCCACAGATCTGCATTAGAAAGAACATCGCTCCTTCCACAGGCCTCTGGGCCGTCAGTTAGTATTTTGATCATAATCATCATCATAATCATCATAATTGCCGTTGTGATTATATCAGACCAACCACAGAAGATCCCACTGGCAGCAAGGTCCCGTGGGTCCTTTTCAGGGGAGTAGTTACAGTTACGTTAGAGGTACAATATCCAAAGCACAGACTCTGCTTGTTCTTGTACCAATGTACTGATTTAATCAGTTTTAGTAGGTACACGCACACGAACAAGAGAGGGCTTGACGGGATACCTCTTTATGTCTGTGAAATCAGTGAAATGACAGTACAGGTGAATCTGTGGCATGTTAAATATTGAGTCTCCTACATTGTTATATTGATATAGATGACGATAAGATAATGTATGCTTAGATAATATTTCAAAAGGAAGGAATCAGTAAACACACATTTCAGAGTTTTCTAAGCAACCGAGATGATTTGGGGCATCAAATCCCGCTGAGTAGCAGCACACAGCAGAACGAATCCATAGTGTGGTTATTTCAAAGGCTGAAGGCTGAACTTCCAGAAAGAAACAGTTCTCCTGGAGTATTTAATCAAAATAAATTTGACCT
Organism: Brotula barbata; assembly: GCA_900303265.1. Classification (NCBI taxonomy): domain Eukaryota; kingdom Metazoa; phylum Chordata; class Actinopteri; order Ophidiiformes; family Ophidiidae; genus Brotula; species Brotula barbata. The sequence continues at coordinate 17,823 of OMNV01011978.1, read as the reverse complement.
ATTCATATCAAGTTTTAAAAAACATTAGACATAAAAACACAGAACTATTTATTTAGCTTGACATGCACTAGTTGCAGTTATTTTATCTATTTTATTTTTGTATATTATCATTATTATTGTTGCGTTGTGATCATTTTAAATGTGAAACAGTTTCGACTATAGATGTAAGCAATTCCAGTAATGGCCACAGGGAGTCGCTGTAGCGTCACAACATAATTCCAGGATGTTCGAAAGGACTCCAGCAGATGGCGCAAACGACCCAAATTTTGGTTTATTCTGTTTTTTGGATATGACGTTTACATAAATAACATTTAAACTTTTTTTGTGTATACCTGCTTGTTTTAACGGTTGTCTCTATTTATTGTGTAAGTGCATTTAATTCCAATCCCCTTTAACTGGCTGCTACAGCTTCAGCTACAGGGGATGAACAACAAAAACTGGCCAAACTTCATTTTCTCACGGTATCAAATCAAGTCAAATGTACTGCAATTATCACCAAATTATATTCTTAACTTCTAAAAGCTAATGCTTTTGTGTAAGCAGAAAAACACAGACACCCAACAGCAGCAGCAGCACCAAGATGACAGTAATAATAGGATTAGAGTCTCAACTCTAAATTAAGACCTAAAATCGACCCCAGCTGCACAAATGGCTCCTTACAATTAACATGCTGATGTCTTATTAAGTAAAGTTGGGGTGTGTTAGATCAATGTGCTGCTACACGTATTTATCTACTTGGCTGGGATTACATGGAGAACAGAATAGGCTTACTGTGGCCTCAGTATAGTGTTGATCCTGGAGTTTCCACGGTGACATATGTTAATGGGTGACCATAGAATGTGGGAAATGTTTGCATACTTTACACAGAAGGGGTTCGAATGTTGCTATCTAAAAGTAAAAGATTATGTAACTTCCATTGTTCCCTGTCTGACTGCACAACAACGTTTACCAATGTCCCCTCTCTGTGTGAATCAAATCTGGGTCATTCAGGGATTAACAAAAAAACAATAGCTCAACCTTCAGTGACCTTCTAGACTATCACTCAATAAGTGTGACTTGTCATAAAACAAATGAGAACATAAATGCCAGACTCTGTTGGATCTTGACGTTTGTCAGTGTAACCCTTCTGTTCTCAGACAGACAGAGGACTTCAGAGGTGAGTTGTCTGGTTTAAAGCTGTAGGCTGGGTTCACTTACTGGCTCACCACCAAGTCTGTCATGTGACTATGCAGCACACACTGCCCAATCTTTCTCCGAGTATGGTAACCTTCTCCAGCTAAAATTAGAGAGCTCCTTCATGAGGATTTGTATTGCGCCTATCCAGGATCCAGGAAATGATATAGAATCGAAATGAATTTCATTTTGCACATCAAAGTGACATTTTCTGCATTCGTTTCTGTTTTGTCGTGGAAAAAAGACTTTGTTTACATAATGATAAATGAACAGATAGGATGTATTTAGGGATAGGAGAAGTTAGATATGATCATCGGGTTGCATGTTGTGATCTAAATGTACTTCTTTTTGTTTGAATATGTTATTTGCTATATTTGTATACATTTGTGGCACATTCAGCAAATATATCTGATGGAGTGAATTATCTTCACATACACACATCATTGTACATTTCTTTACTTGCATGTTGCCTTCGTTATCATTGTTCTTCAACAATATTTATTGTAGATCACAGTTTTCTTCTTTGCTTCATTTTATAACAATATATATCTGTTGGTTAATCTAATGCACATTATCTTATATAGATAAGATAAGATAAAGATAAGATAAGATAAGATAAGATAAGATAAGATAAGATAAGATAAAATAAAATAATGAACTTTATTGATCCCACAACAGGGAAATTCCCATGTTACAACAGTTCAAAATGTACAGGTAGAAAAGGAGTGAGATAATATCTAAAACTAAACTAAAAATAAAGTAAATAAATATAAGAGTTACCCACTATGTTTACTTTATTCTCGTTTATTTTCTTGTCTCATTTATTTTCTCTATCATAACTGACCTTATAAAAACCTAATTTCATATGCACAACTGATATTTTCATTTGTACATATATCAATCAGAGGTTGAATGTTATCAGATATGCAGGGCTAGATATACAAGATTAACATTGTATTCAAATTTAACTGGCTGATTATGTTAACCTCCACAAACTTCAAAGTTTGCTTCAAAAACAACTTCCTGTACTTCACTCGAGTCAGTCAATTTAGCACTATTACCACAAAGTGTTACCACACATATAAATGTAATGTGTAAATGTGATCCCTCCATTAGCAAAAACCACATATACTACCAGTGCTGCTAATAATACTGCTACTGAAAATAAGTGGTGATGATCGTAAACAAAATAAGATGAACGACCATAAGGGAGGTCCGTTTAACCAAACTATCGTAAAAAAAAGATGGAGGCCAGCGTTAAAAGAAATCAAGAACCGCAATGAATTGATATGAATGATGATGAAACGTTTAAAGAGCGTCGTGTGTGTCTGAGAGCCTCTAATAATCCCGTTAAAAACAGCTCAACATTGAGTGTCCCGGGTGCTGCAGTGAGGCTCCATGGACGCTCTTTAATCCGCTATGTCCGCCTCCCTCCTCTATCTGCCGGCTCTGACGTAGCGCGCGGGGAGGGCGGTGCTGTTCCCGCTGCCGCCCGCTGCTGCTGAGTATATTGCAGGCAGCCTCCGCTCATTTTGCCCCCTCTTCGCTCGGAGTTTCGACGTCTGCGTAGCCGCTAAGTGATTGCACCGGGAGTCATGGCTGGATACTTGAAAGTCCTCAGCTCTCTGTCGAGGTCTGCCGGCGCCGCTCTCTCCAGAAACCCCGCCGTGCTCGCACCGGCTGCCAATTGCCAGACTTTGCAACAAAGAAACTGTGAGTTGGAGCGATAACGGGGTCGTCTCCGCCATCGTTATATTGTCCGTTAAATGATGAACTCTCTAGCTTTACGTGAAGATAGCGCTTTAAGGTGCAGCGAGCGCTGCGTCCGCTAGCTCGAGGTTTGCGGCTAAATGAAGCGGCATTGGAAGCCGGGTGACGGTGTGCTAGCCGCGTTGCGTGCTAGCAAGTAGCTACGTCGGATGCGGTTAATGGGGTTAATGGTTTAACAAGCTAAGGTGCAGTGATGCTGTAAACACTCCCCGGTGTATTGTCGGTAGTTGCGTCCTTCACACAACGACCGACACCGACGCTGGGTCTGCATTTTGTCGATAAGGTCAAAAGCCTTTGGTGGTCGGGAGACGTGGCCGAGTAAAGGACCCTTTCTGCCGGCGAGCCGCCTTTGTCTTCTCCATTCAAAGTTGTTAGCAACCTTTAACGACATCATGACGTGATGCGTTCAAGTAACAAACTGTGACAATGAAAATCCGTTAGAAACGTAGACAACAGTTTGCCACGTCGCGCATTAACGGAACTCAATACATTAAAATTCTGATTTCAGTGACGTAAAATGACAATGACAAACTGCCATGGAAGACCTGGACAGCAGAAGGATGGATTTCTCCCGTTTGCGTTCTCTTTGCACTGATTTTACTGCTAATTACAACGCCGGAAAATTCCGTCATAGTCTCTCAAAATCACGTTCGAGCAGTTGTGGAGATGATGAATCGAAATCGAGCAGCTGTGCGTCAAATTTCATCTCGTAAAGTGTGGCATTGACTTGGAAAACTTTCCCCAAGGTCAGCCACTCGATACGAGACTTTGCTTTAGTCAGTAATGGCTGCCGCAAGTGCTCTGTCCTACATCATGTTTCCATCTGGGACACATCAACGCGGTTGAAATGAAATCGCACCGTTACTTTTGCAGAGCTTGTCAACTTTTACGGTTTCAGGAAATGAAAAGAAAAAAACCGAAATCAAGAGTTTAGTAGTTGATGCCCAAATTCCGACTTAACACGTGAATTCACCTACAGATTCTATAAAAGAGGAATCACATAGGACGTCTGTAATGTAAACATGGCGGCATAAACAACACCGACTGAAGGTGGTGCATGCCGAACATACAGCACCACTTTATGAGGTAAAGGGTCAACTGAAGGGCACTTTGACACCAAGGAACCAAGTTGACATTTTGGCTGAAGTCTTTCTTAAAGTAGCTGTCAGTGGTGAGTGATGGATGGTTAGTGTAGATCAGGCTAGTAGAGAATGCACACACTAGCCAAATCATCAAATCTTGAGTTTATTCTTTCAATCAGAGTAATCAGTGGCTATCAGGCAGCGTCTGTCTTTGACACAAGGCTAAGATTATTATGGAGGCTGGCTGGTTGCCAAGAATGTTTGCCCTTTCATTGCACTTACAACCGTTGTGTTTATATATTGATTGATTGTGTGATTACATGCCCCATAATTTCACAGCGCTTGTAAAATGGGCCACCTCATACTCTTCTGTTTTCTTTTTTTTTTTCTTTTCCTTTCGGCGAGGTTAAATGTTTCTAGGTTTTTTTTGTCATTCACAAGTAGATAGTTAATTCTTTTTTCACTGACTGCGTGTGAAAGACCGAGACTATGCCTGATTTAGTATTTGCTTTGTTAACATACTGAAATTCCTTTGCTTAGGTTAGACTTAGATATGAATTTTGTTCATTGACTTTCTATGTTTAAGGATAATACACCAGTTACCACAGCTTTGTTAGTGAGCACACATCTCTAATGTGAATCTCTTGAAATCTTCTGTGTCTCATTTAATAATAATTAATCAAAAGACCTTTTTGAAGATAGATGTGTCATCTGCTGTAAGATGCGCAGATTCTATTCACGTAGGTTATATATTTCCTGCTGCCGGGTGGCTCAATCCATAGGGTGTAAAAATAATGCAGACGCGTACAGTAGGCACGAGTAGATGATGTGGCTGACCCACATGACTTTGCTTCAGCTCGCCCTTCAGTATCCAGTTTGTTGATAAACTCTGAAGTTACATAACCTGCTCAGCTCAGCTCCCTGTTGTGCAGCAGCGATGCAAATCATGAATGTGTTGCAGTAGTAAACCTTGCTGACAATTATTTAGTTGGATTGCAGTTGACATCCATGTGCGTCAATAAGATGTATCATGCAGATTGTACTCTTATCAATTGGAAATGTGGTTCTCAGCAGAAAATATTTGGATAGCCCACATTTTTTTCCTCTTGCAGTCAGGATAATCACAGTTGAACTACAAATGCAACTTCCAGCCCATCATTTCACTCACAGGTTAGCATCTTTGCCAACGGTTTTGTCCATGTGTTGCAAGCCTGGACATTTTTAAGTAGTCTCATGACATTGTAAAAACGTTACATTTGCCATTTTGTGATCATATAACAAAAGGTTGCCAAGATACATCTGCGCTTCCTGATTAATGCGACTTTGCTTATTGAGTCACGTTACAGATAAGAATCTTCATGAGTGCCCTTAGGACCTGCCTGAGAAGTGACGCTTCAGTTTTGGTCTTAACAAGACGTGGCTGTGAGCGATGACCTAACGCCTTATTTACCTGATCAGGGGTTTGTGCAATCGCAAAACCCCCTGTGAACCCTTCGGAGGTTGCCCGAAAGACCCCAACCAAATTGTCAAGTCCGATATAAATCTGACAAAACGCAGTTTGAGTTTTTACAATGCAGCAATTACGCCACACCCACGCGCTACCGTGTTGTGGTCTGTAATAAAGAAAGATCATATGGTTTATATTGCTCCTGGTTGAGCAGAGAAAAGATATGTTTTTTTGCCCTTCAGAATATATAATTACATAATACAACTGGCGCATGCCTGGTGTGCAGGCTGAGGATATTTTCAGTGTTCCATAGTCACCATGCAGCTCCAGTCAGCAGCAGCGCTCATGTGTCATGCTTGAGGCATGGGAACAGAACAGAGTCTGTTTTAACAGGTGTTATCATGGCTTCATAGTGCTTGCCAAAGGTCAAGTGTCTTCCTGGAGCCCACGTGGACGTTTGATTTTTATTTCATGAAGTGAATGAGCCTTGTATGTAGAGTACTAAGTTGGCGCTGCGATAAAAACACGGTTTCCTTGGCTGACTTGCATACTTCTGTGAAATCTTGGTTGGCAGTGGGAGTATTGACTTGTCTGGGAAATGTGAGCGTCACTAGATCCTTTGTACCCCTCCCCCCTGTACTTCCCTATTCCCTGACAGCGTCCTACTGGCAGATGGCTGATGAGTACAACATAGCTGGAGCAGGAATGGCTGCAGTTAAATGAGTTTGTTGGAGCTAAATTGGAAAATGTTTTTCCCCCAGTGAAGTCTAGTTAAGATGTTTAAAAATGCAATGTCTGTGTTTGATTTAACTGGTTAAAAACAAAACAACTAAGTCTATTTATAGAAGAGAGGATACAGGAGTGCTTGTCCTCAAAACAGGATCTAGATTTCAATCAATGCAGTACCCTGTGTTCCTGATTGCTGCTGTCGCTCAGCAATCCTGGGCCTTAAAATAGATGACCATTTTATTTATTCTATCCCTTGAGTTCAGTTTTTGAACAAAAGTCTCGTGTGTGGTCTTAACAGATGCCGACAAACGCATCAAAGTGGCCCAGCCGGTGGTGGAGATGGACGGAGACGAGATGACCAGGATCATCTGGGAGTTCATCAAAGAGAAGGTGAATACTCAGACAGTGCTCTGTGTGTATATGTGTGTGTGCTTCTGCACGTGGGTGCATGCGTGTACGCCTCAGGACATGCCCACACTGTCTGGCTTGCATGTTTTTAAATTACTCCCTGACACGTGGATGGGAGGGGGGGTTATCAAGAGGACTGTTAAAAGATTATGAATGTGTAATGTGGGGGGAGGGGTTTGTGTGAAGGTTCATTCACTCATTGCCTGCAGGGAGCACAGATGGTGGGTCGACTGGATTTCCAACTTTTCTGATTTTTGAGCTTTATCGTTGCAATATTGGACTAAGTCGTATCACAAAGTAAATACAACTGATTGACCATGAATTGATTTTTGTCTATTATTCAGTATGCACGTGGTATCGAGTAGAGACTAGTACTTGAGAATGTTTGTTTTTTCATATCCGTCACACATGCATACTTTAGCATGCAGTATTTCTCTGCTATTAATAATCTTACCCCTAACCTGACCCGGAATGCATTGGCAAACGTTGATGTTCGTCTCCAGATTTAAGACGTGCCGTTAGTGACACTAAATTCCAGGTCACCGTAGTTGAACGAGGAGCAGAGATGCTCACTTACGTCCCTGGGCGTTTGTGTTTTCTTCCCCAGCTCATCCTGTCCAATGTCGATGTTGAGTTGAAGTATTATGACCTGGGTCTGCCATACCGTGACCAGACAGATGACCAGGTCACCATCGACTCTGCCCTGGCTACGAAGAAGTACAATGTGGCAGTTAAATGTGCCACAATCACACCTGACGAGGCCAGAGTTGAAGGTCTTTACTAACTTTTTATTTCTTTTGTCATTGTTTTCTTAATTTTCCTACAGGCTATGCTTACATCAGTTTAGACAACATACTGTGTCAGCATGTGTGTTTGTTGGCGCAGAACAATCCTCATGAACTTTATATCCATTGTGCAAGATACACGCATGGCAAGACATACGCAATGTTTACATGCATCACATCACACGTTTTGGTGACAACAGTGTCAGAATGTCTTGAGAAGCTTTCTGTTGAAAGTTCTGTTGGAGCAAAGGCTCCGCAGTCCCATACTGACAGCTAAAGGAAACAAGTTCATAAGAGTAGAGTAGATACATAAAATTGCTAAACTAAGATTTTGTGATTTATAGAAATACACAGTCAGTATCATAGTGTGAAGGACCCTTCAAATGATGGTAGTTGTAGAATGTCTGAGTCATGCCCTGGCTTTTTGGAACATATCATAGAGTGTGTTGAAAAGTGTTGACACGTGATGTATCTGTAGATTGTACAGTTTGGTAGATTGTGGCATATTCCTAATTTCTGTGTTTATTTCCAGAGTTTAAGTTGAAGAAGATGTGGAAGAGTCCAAATGGAACCATCAGGAACATTCTGGGTGGCACAGTCTTCCGTGAGCCAATCATCTGCAAGAACATTCCCAGGCTTGTTCCAGGCTGGACGCAGGCCATCACTATTGGCAGACATGCCTTTGGTGATCAGGTGAGTTTCATCCAAATCCTGCGGCTAAGAACCCCGGAGAGTTATCGCTTACCGTCTCTTTGCAGGTGTTCTGTTTTGTTTCCTGAGTGCGTATAACTCTTGTGAACAAGCCATTAGATTTCAAGATTCCTTTCAACATGATACATAATTTGTGCGTCCTCCAGTACAGAGCAACAGACTTTGTGGTGGACCAGCCTGGAAAGTTCAAGATGATCTTCACACCTACCGATGGTAGTGCAGGGAAGGAATGGGAGGTTTATGACTTTCCCGCTGGTGGCTGCGGAATGGGAATGTACAACACAGATGAGGTGAGAATATCTACATTTAACATATTTTTCACTTTAGAGATATGTACAGATCACCAAAATAGATACTAGCCTATAAAATCTTGCTTTGGTCTTGCCTATCCGCTATCTGTCAACTGTAGCATATCCCATAGTCCTGTGATGTTCTAATGCATTTTCAACAAAGAAATGTAGTGCTGTTAATTCTGCTCAAGCCGTGTAGAGATCGTAGTCATTTGCTGCTGACTGACCTCAGGTCACCTGCGTTGCTACTGTTAGCTTTCACCAGCATGGATCTGTTTGATTTTACAACATCGGGGGTTACACTATATGACTTTGAACTTGCCACGGCGAAGCGAATCTGTGAGGTAGTGGTGTATGTATTAGATCTAATCAGTTCTGCACACAGGAGGTTGTTAACCCCGCCACTACTGATAAAACTCTCCATCCTCAGTCCATTACAGGTTTTGCACACAGTTGCTTCCAGTATGCCATTTCCAAGAAGTGGCCCCTGTACATGAGCACAAAGAACACCATTCTTAAAGCCTATGATGGTAGATTTAAGGACATTTTCCAGGATATCTTTGAAAAGTGAGTATCGTTTGAAATAGTGTAATATGGAAATGTGATGGAAAGTAGCTTCAGTTTCTCGGCTCTTCCCCTCTCATAAAACACTTCTGTTTCCTACAGGCACTACCAGCCCGAGTTTGACAAACTGAAGATCTGGTATGAGCACAGGCTTATTGATGACATGGTTGCTCAAGTGCTGAAATCATCTGGAGCCTTTGTGTGGGCTTGTAAGAACTACGATGGAGATGTTCAGTCTGATATCCTTGCACAGGGTGAGATACATTTTGACTCTGATGGTATTGCTTTTGTGGAAATTACAAAAAAACAAAACACAAATCATGGAAATCTATAAAGATGTCAGATGCTTGTCAGTTTTACATGAAACATTATGAAAATGAATTCTTAAAATGGAGCCCTTTTTTCTTTTCTTTTTTTAAGGTTTCGGTTCCCTGGGGCTGATGACATCAGTTCTTGTGTGTCCCGATGGCAAGACTATTGAGGCGGAGGCTGCCCACGGCACTGTGACTAGGCACTATCGTGAGCACCAGAAGGTTAAAAGCAATTTGTTTAATTGATGCTATGACTATTTATGGTCGCTGAAGCCTATTTAATATGGCAATGAAAAATACAACGAAACCAAATGTGTGTCCTTAAGCGCACTGTACGATCAGTGGACTGACACTGCCATCATGTGGTCAAATTTGAAAATAAAATGACTGGCCTATATCCTTTGGAGTTAAAAATAAAATGTTTTTTTTTTTCTTCAGGGAAGACCAACTAGCACCAACCCCATTGCCAGCATTTTTGCCTGGACTAGAGGCCTGGAGCATCGTGGAAAACTTGATGGCAACCCTGACCTTATCAAGTAAAGGATGGGTTGTGCTGGGGTTGTTTGTGTGAACATGCTGAAACTTGGAAGATTGATGCCTTTTCTAAATGCTGAATTCATCTGCAGGTTCTCCCAGACTCTGGAGAGGGTGTGTGTTGAGACTGTCGAGAGCGGCGCTATGACCAAGGACCTTGCTGGCTGCATCCACGGCTTGTCCAAGTAAGACTTTTGGTGTATCGTTTTCCTCTAACAATAGATTCACGGTGTCGCACTGTTCAGTTTCTGCAACTTCAGATATTATGACAGTGTTCTCTCTTCCTCTACTTCATTAGATCCGTTAGTTATTGCAAGTAGCATTTTTGTCAGCAAGTCAGCGAGTACTTGATGGATTAATTTAGCAAAGATGCTGGAAATAATCAGACATTTGGTCCAAGCTGAGTTAGCACAACCCATGACACAAAACACTTACGTGCTCAGTTGAGTTGAAAGTACGACACTGTCGAAGCTATTAGAATATCATTGCATCCTGTGTGAAATGGCACATATCTTCCAGAAAATGTTCCTGTGACACCTGGTAGGCAGTATTATTTCAGTCTGCTGTGAGTCAGACAAGCGGGAAACATGTCATTAGTGAATGTAGCAAAGTTGATTTGGCTGCCAGAGCACACTTGGTCTCCAAATACAAAGCTATGAGGCAAATTGTTTGGGGTATTGCATGGGAACCCAAACAGTGTGTTTCACCTGCGAGGCTTCTTCCGGTATAACGAGAGGTGAGACTCTGGAGACCACTAGGAATAGGAATGACATCGGCATTGTATTGTCGCCCGGCGTCCCATGTGATACTCCAGCCGAAAGGTGTAGGAAGAAAGGCACAAGTGGAGAGAAACAGAAATGAATAGAAGAAATAAAGGTGCAGGAGTTATGCAACAATCAAAGAAGAAAAACACTTTTCATTACAAGCATTACGGGCCGCATTATTGCATTTATTTGATTTGGGAATGTGGGATTTGAGGCGCCGAAAATATCCTCATATTGACTGCTACAAGGTGAACCCGGACTGATCTCACGGAGGCTATTTTAAGTTTTGAGGAATATTTTGATTTCCAAGATGTCGTTTCACACATCAGGTTTGGAATTAGCTGTTATTTTAATTCTCACCTGTTGTTTAACATGCAGTTGTTGTCGCTGGCTCATTTGGCTCGCACATCTGCCGGCCGTAGGATGTTGTCGCTGTTAAAGATGTTGTTCTCAGAATTCTGGAAACACTCCATTGATTTCAAATACCTGGAGAGTGGCCATTTTTAGTCGCAACATTTGGTGTCTACCACCAGGATTATCGCTTCTTCAAACATTATCCGTCTTGTGCATTATATTGTGCAAGTTATCACGCTTATAATTGTACCTATAACGTTTACTAGATTCAGCAAAGACAAAAAAAAAGCAGTCATGAGTGTGCTGCGTGTTGTCTGATGTGCCGCGTCCTCTCCTGTCTCCGCAGTGTCAAGCTGAACGAGCACTATATCAATACTACAGACTTCCTCGACGCCATCAAGACAAATCTGGATAAAGCCCTCGGCAAGTGAAGAACTAGGAAGCTCACAGTTGGCCAGGAGATGGCAATGTCATTATTCTGTTTTTGTACCTCATTTTTAACTTAAAAGGTCAAGAAAAACAAAATTTCATCCGAAGGAAAATAAAGTACTATCTATAGAATTTTGTAGTGATCTGTTAGAGTATTAAACAGTTGAGAGCTGTGTTTCCAACTGACGCTTCCATGAACGACCTGTCCCACAATTTCAAGGTTTTATTTTTGTAATGTGAAGTACTGTAATCAAAGCCGTGTGGCATCTTGGGGGATGACGGAAGCCTGTGTCAATCATTCTTGTCAATAAATTCTTGTTGGACTCAAATGAAACAAATCCATGATTTTAAAGGTAAATAAATTTATTATTTTACAGTATTGGCTGGTACACAACATTGTACATACATTTCTATCCACATAATCTTCACACTAATGTCTAATACAGAAAGCCATTAAATTTGACATTCCCCTTTATTTCATCACTAAAACTGATGGAATGAACACAGATGCTGAAGACTCACAAAAATGAGCATTGTATCTTTTTAATGCACTATATCAACATCTCAAATGGATACCTTGTTTGCAGGTTAGATTTGAAAAGCGAAGCACAAGGGAAAGTGAATATATTGAGCATTTCCCAAATCATTTTCCACGAGGTTCATGCCCCTGTCACTTGGTGGGAGGTTGTCGTTCATCACTTGAGACCAGTGTACAGCATGATGGATGGCATACTCTCACAGGCACACCGGGGCACTTAATATTTCTGTCTGAGTTTGTGGGGACAATTGTTGTTGAGATTCATCCACAAAAAACAGTACTGGAATACGAATGCAGGGTTTCTGTTGTTTTTGACGAACGCAGCAGTATATCTCATGAAGTCCTGGTTGTGGAAACGGTGAAGTTGGAAAGAGAAGGTGTACCACAGTCCGTCCTCTGGTAATCTTTTGAAGAGATCTACAGATGTGTGAGAAGGGAGCCTAAATGTAATTTCATAGGGGCTAAGAGTGGGCTCCATGAAATCCAATGTCCCAGCTCAATACAACACAAAAGTCTTGACTGTGCCCTTGGTCAAAAAGAAAAAGTTGATCCAGTTCTTTGGTTAAGGGCTCTGCCGTGGAAACGGTATTTCGAGTTTCTTTTCATTAGCATTTTAAACATTCCACAGAAACCATTACATTCATAGACTACAAATCAATACAGACTGATGCTTGTTAATGCAGAACCTAAAAAGTAGACAGTGGCCCTCAGTGCAACGCACCGATTCCAGTACCAGCCAACGTACAAGAAGACTGATGCATTATGTACAATAATATACAACAAAAAATAAATTGCAAATTTAAGTGACTCTGCAAAGTTCAAATTTAAATATCACAGTTTAAATCAAAGTGAGTGAAATCGCTAACTCCTGCAACTTGCTTCGATTCGGTGAGTGGAGTGAGTATTAACACTTTGTATGTTTCTGTCCCTTCACATTTATTTGCTCCAACAGACTTCGAAGAGAGTGGGATTGTCTGGATAAGTGCATTGTAACATCACTGTTTTGCTTTTAAGCTTCCGTAGTTAAATATGTGCTTTTTAGTTTAGGCTCAGATGCTGTCCCTTTAATCAATATACATCGTTTTTTATTCCCTTAAAAATAAATGTTGCTGTTTTAGACGGCCCACTCTTCTCAAATATTACAGCATAAGTTGTTTCAGTAGATCTGCAGTGTTTTAGAGATGAAAAATAGGAATTAGGAGTAATACATTTCCAAATTGTGGCGGAATTCCAGTGCATATGAATGTGCAGAAGTGCTGAGTTACTTCATGCCCTTGAAGAACAACCCGCACTCTTAAACAGCAAAAACACAATCCCATTTCAATTAGTTCACACCTACTCTCAATTTGGGGTCATTTCAATAATTCACGCAGTGTTGAATCGCCCGGCGCCCTTCCCATAGGTGCTGTAATACTCCATTTGAGACAGTTTAGCAATGTCTGGTGTGTTGTTGTTGTTAGCTCGGTTTTCTCGCTCGCTGAATTCGAAGTTCTCCTCTTCGTAGTCCTCCTGGCTCTCCACATCTTGGGGGGCTTCTGAGGAAGGAAGCAAGCAAGCAGATGCAAATATGAGTTCACACTGTCTTCAGTAACTCGCACAGAACCTCTCCCGAAGAGAAATGGCTCATGGAGGAAAGCCGTTAGATTGGCCCTCCTCGCCTGCTTCCATATCACTTTCCACTGATAGGGACAGCCATGTCTAATCTGGGCACTTCTATATTTACTATACACACAGCGAGGGAGTGACAGAGAAACATCAAAACACTTGGCCACTGGATTACAGTGCATGCTGAGTCAAAGTACATTAGGGACACACAGAGTGACAAGAATGCGACGCCAAGTAGTCAGCCAAGAAATTTGCATTTGACATATACGGAGGTAACTAAGAGGACATCGGCGTACTTCGGGTGCCATTAAGGTAGTCACCTTGTCCATCTATGGAGGTATCCATGACGCCATGTTTGACCTTCATGTGTCGGCTGAGGTTGCCCTTCAGGTTGAACTTGCTGGTGCAGTAAGGACACTTGAAGGGCTTGCTGCCGGCATGGAGGTGCATGTGGCCGAGGAGGTTGTACATTCGGTTGAATGACTTTCCACACACCTGAGGGACGAGAGACAAGTCAATGCTTCATCTGCTACGTCACAGCAGTACCCGCGTCCAGTCCAGGACAAACCGCTTGACGCACCCACCTTGCATTTGAAAGGCTTGACCGGCAGGTGGACAATCATGTGAGTTTTCAGGGTCTGCTTCTGGACGAAGGTCTTGAAGCAGACGTGGCACTGGAAGGGCCTCACGCTGGCGTGGATCAACATGTGTCTCTTCAGGTTGGCAGACAGAGTGAACTCTCTGGCACAGACGTCACACTTGAATTCTTTCATACCCTGAGGAAAAACGAGTGTTTGTGGCTTTCATTAATTTGGATAAATGTGAAGTGTATAAAAAGCAAATAATGACTCAAAGGGAGCCAAACACCAGGAACCAACGCCTGTGTGTGTGTGTGTTTGTGTGTGTGTGAGGAGGCATGGGCATATTTGCTTTTGATCAAGTCATGTAGACAACATTAGCCCCCCCATGTGTTGAAACACGGAACAGGAAAAAGTCTTAACAATGGAACGAATGAACATTTTTTTGGTTCAAACTGTTATTTTTCAAACTGTAATTTTATTTTAACTTCAATAAGTGTCATTAAGAGAATTATTTTATCTCTTGGGCTTAAAACAGGCTATATAATAAAAACGAACTAGACTAAGACTAACGATGATTCATCGG